>CAJNOL010002182.1:19306-35834 GCA_905250125.1 Rotaria sordida | reverse complement strand
CCCACACCCACACCCACACCCACACCCACACCCACACCCACACCCACACCTACACCCACACCCACACCCACACCCACACCCACACCCACACCCACACCCACACCCTCGTTGTAAAAACTGATCGTATAGAATTTTCCTTTCTCTCAAAACAATTTCAATAAACCTTACTATGTAGATTGTAGAGCTTTTCACGCTGCATCTTCTGGTGTATTTTGTTTTTCTTTTGATAAAGCATATTAGGTGATAAAATGAGCAACAATAAAAAATGAATTCGTCGCGTATCAAAAACATTATCTTTTTCATGGTTGAAATTTGGTTGCTGAAAATTTAGTCTATTTTAAGAACAAAATGTGCAACTAGAAAATAAATGGTCTTTTGGAAATTATAGAGCTTTTCACGCTGCATCTTATGGCATATTTTGATTGTTAATACAACTAACAAGGAAATGAAAACTGCGATGTACAACTTACAACGAGCAGACATGTTAAAGAAAAAAGTCTTATGAAAAATTTATTATCATCATATTAGTTAAAGTATGATCAAATAGCATAGAAAAATAGAGCTTTCTTTTCTCTATCAGACTGTATAGAAAAAAAGTTCATCAGAACTTTCTATAAGAAATTAATATACCTCCGCAACTACTTTTGCACTGACCTAAGTAATTTAATCTAATTTTCATTGATATTTTAACGAGTTTTTAATTACTTTTTCAATATTTTACACTATACACTAGTGACATCTGTCGAAAAATTTGCCGCTCGCATCGCTGCAAAGCGGCGATGCTCGCGCGTTGCTGAAACTACCAAGCGACCAACATGTAAAACGTTTTGAAGTCCTAAAACGTGTTTGTTTTATTCTCTTTGTTACAATTTAGTTGAAGATAAAATAAAATAAAATACAAATCCGTAAACAATTAATGACGTTCACACAAGCACAAATCACACTATATTGCACCAGTTTTTCTCACTTCGAAGCAAACGCTGCGACTCGCTCAGCTCATCGAAGATCACATGCCAAACGAACATTCCTGAAAAGACTTCTGTTCACCTCTTTTGCTCACTTCGAAGCAAACGTTGCGACTCGCTCAGCTCATCGAAGATCACATGCCAAACGAACATTCCTGATAAGACTTCTGTTCACCTCTTTTGCTCACTTCAAAGCAAACGTTGCGACTCGCTCAGCTCATCGAAGATCACATGCCAAACGAACATTCATCAACATACTTCTGTTCACCTCTTTTGCTCACTTCGAAGCAAACGTTGGGACTCGCTCCGCTCATCGAAGATCACATGCCAAACGAACATTCCTGATAAGGCTTCTGTGCACCTCTTTTGCTCACTTCGAAGCAAACGTTGCGACTCGCTTAGCTCATCGAAGATCACATGCCAAACGAACATTCCTGATAAGGCTTCTGTTCACCTCTTTTGCTCACTTCGAAGCAAACGTTGCGACTCGCTCAGCTCATCGAAGATTACATGCCAAACGAACATTCCTGATTAGACTTCTGTTCACCTCTTTTGCTCATTTCGAAGCAAACGTTGCGACTCGCTCAGCTGATCGAAGATCACATGCCAAACGAACATTCCTGATAAGACTTCTGTTCAACTCTTTTGCTCACTTCGAAGCAAACGTTGCGACTCGCTCAGCTCATCGTAGATCATATGGTCATGGGTTTTTAATAACATGTGGCAAGGTTGTGATCAATTATTTTTTGAGATGCTCAAGCAGAGCTTTCGACTTCGTTATTAATTTAGAGATTTCATAGTAACCGAATATTCTTAACCAATCATCTCTTTATCAATTCTATGAACTTTCTTGTAATGTTTCACATTCATAGCATGATTTTATGTTCATATGTCAAATGAATAACCATGATCACTGCTACGTTCACCTATATTACTGGAGTGATCAAGATTTGAGAAAAATTCCTATTAATTTATTATCGCATGTTAAATGAATCATCTGAACGAATATTTTCACTTATATTACTCATTTTAAATCAAATCATGCGTATTTATGAAGACTAGTCATAGAACATGTGACAAAAGAATAAAAATAACGCTTCTTAAAACAGCTCGATTCACGCATTTTGATTTCTTTTAAGCTACTGGTAGAAATTCTGTTAGCTGATTAAATATCTCATAAATTATGAATAGAAATAAAGCATGTTGTGTTCCACTATAATAATTCATAGGAAAATTAACCATTACATTTCTCAAATGAGAAAAATTTCAGAAAATAAATGAATGAAAGTATCCCAATCATTTTATTCACTTGTGCTGTCATCGCACCTTCAAATTTGAAGCAAAATTTACTGTTTGATGAACATATAGTACAGGAACAATTCACAATAGGGTTGCATTCATTTATTTTGATCATATCGATGGATGGCATTCAAGTTAATGAATTAATAATAGTTTATATCACGGTGGAACAGTGCAAACGAGGATTTCATTCATATATTTTTCCAGTATTCAAATGAAAGATGCTGAATTATTCAGCTCATCGGAGATTACATCCCAAATAAATTATTTTCACCAATGTCATATTCATCTATTACTCTCGTTTTGGAAGAAAAGATTACTAGGTATTAATTTGATCTGACAATATATAACTTATGAATAGTCATGATTGATCTTGCATTCGTCTACCTCTGGAATTTTGTATAAAAGCATCCGGTTCATGTAATTTATCATACATCTTACAGTTAAGGGATTATCATTTCGCAATCATTTTATTCATTTATTTTCGTTTATATCCAATAAATGCTGCGAAGCGATCAAGTTGATCAATAATCAGAATATTAATGAAAAATACTTACGGAAATTTCATGCACTTATTTCGTGGACTCTGAAATCGAATATTTAAGTACCTTTTTACAGAGAAAATGTTATGGTAACTCAATAAAGCTTTTTCTATCTTCGTCTTTCCAATGTTTTTGATCATTGATGTGGCTTACATTGAGATGAAGGTTTATAATATATTCTCATTTTGGCGATAACGTAATGAATGATTTATCACGATTCCTGTAACAGTACTGATCATCTATTTCACTCACTTTACATCGAATATTGTGAGTCATTAAGTTGTTCAACGATTACACAACAACGAAATTACTCTTATTGCATACATATTCTTTAGTTATTTTATTTCTATCAATACGCAGTTTTTGAGTTATGCGGTCAATCAACATTCACATGAAAAACGAATCATCAAGAGCCAATAGTGCTGCTCATCAACTTTGATCGCTTGCCAATTATATTTTGCTTTCTATTCAAAAGTGAATATCATATGTAAAATATACGACTATTTCCCAAGTGGCTTGAAGATTGGATTCATTTATTTTACTTCCATGAAATGTATGGCTCAAAAACAATCAAATTTTTTCGAATCATCGATTAAATGAATAATCATCATCTCCAGTGAGTTCTGTTGACATATGTTGTCTACAGTATCCTACAGATTTTGATTGAGTAATTCATTGATGTCTCACGTGAAACATGAATGATTTGAAAAATGCCAATCATCGCATTCATCAATATTAGTTATTCCCAATCAAAGCTAGTAATCTAGTAAGTATAAAGGAGATAAAATGCCAAATGAATCGATTGAATCAGGATTCTGTTCATTTATTTGCCTTTGAGTCCAGAACAATCATGTGAACGGCATCTGCTGATTCAAAGCCACATAAAAATGAATAATCATAACGACACTGGTGACAACGGGCACAAACATTCAATTTCAAAATGTTGTGTGCTGCCAAACGCATCGTTGAAGTTGGATTAATAAGTGAAATTTACATGATAGACGAACCATTCTTAGGAAGATGGAGTTCATTTATCGACTTTTTTTATCAGTGAAGCCAAGAAGCTCTTCAGCAAATTATAGTTGACAGAAGAAGTGAATTGTTAGAACGACCACCAATGGTTTGTTCAATTAACTTTCACCTTACGAATACAAGTTCTGTTACAATTAGCTATGAAAAAACCATGTAATACATGACTTCTTACGACAATAGTTATGTTCATCTACTTCATTCTCTCAAGAGCAAACCTTTCAAGATTCTTTGATAATCAGTGGCGACTAGAGAAATATATAAATCTTACGAAGTTTCCCTCCATATAGAGCAAATTCTTGGGGCTCTAAATGAAACAATATTAAGTTACACAATCATACAGGAAACAGATTGTGAGTTGAGCAAGCTCCGTTAAAAACCAGTGTATAATTTCAATGGAATTTGTGAGGATATCGTATCAAAATACTTTTAACACATGATAACATTTACAGTAGCGGATAATGAAACGAGCCGACGAAAGTGCGAATTTTAATACAAATATTCTTCATTCAACACAAAGTCATGTTTTTCACAGGGAGAAAGAACTGAAGAATATAATTATGCATCTGTCATTCACTATTCTTTGCAGACCCGTAGGCAAGGGGGGAGCCCGGGGGGCCCGGGCTCTCCCCTAACCTTTTCTCCTGTAACACTTATTACTGAATCTTTCTGGGATTTGCGCTCCGAAGGACAGCCTTGTGAAACAAATCACTAAGAATGAAGGTGATTCTTAGTTAAAATACCACTATTAAGTTATTCGTTCCTGTTAGGTAGTGACAGCTCCGCTCTTTCTTCGTTACGTTTCTCTCTATATTCATATTGTTACTTTTTCCTTCGATTGTCACGCCTTATGAATTTATCCTTGTTCTCTCTTTTATATGGGCTTTTCCTTTTCTTTTGTTCTATGGATTTTCCCCTCTTCTGTTGTTGTTATATTATACAGGTGATTTTCCTTCCTTTTCATCACGTAGGACTTTCCCCTATTTCGTTGGATGTTTTCTTTTCGTTGTTGTATATATAGAAGTTGATTTGTTGTAAATAAACAGAGCGCGATTAAAGGAAAGTTAAGGAGCTGTTGGAATTGTGGTGATATATTCGAGGGAACATCGAACCCCACAGTTCCCTATCTGTAGTCAGCAAACTAATAAAAACTATAGCCATCTGTATATGATCTGAGAGCCACGTTGTTTCATTGTATTTTTTTAAGATTATAACTATAAAAATGTTTACGGTTGAGGAAGGTTGTTGACATTGTTAGAGTGAGTTTCTCTTCCTAATGTGTTTTTATTTTCTTTTTACTTAACAAAGAAAGAAATATGAAACAAAACGAAAAAGCTGCATCTAAGATGTTAAGAACGAAAGTATCGATACTGAAAATCGTACGAGAAAGTTTTTTGCAACTTTAGAAAAAAATTTGGAATTGGGCTCCTCCCTTAAAAAATTCCTGGCTACGGGCCTGATTCTTTGCACATTTCGATTCCAATGGACACTGCTTTCTTGTGTGAGTGTCGATGCAGCTCTTAGATCACATCCATACACCTAGATCAACACTATCATTAAAGCTCGCATGAACATGGACACCATCACTTGATTTTACGTTCTCTCAAAGTGTGAATTCGACGATATGTCGCCAACGGTCATGACATTCTATCTTACTGGGATAGAATGTGAAATACAATTTTAAGTTTTTCAATTTCATTGAAAATTTGTTGACTTCATGCATATCTCAGTACTAAATTTTGGAAAAAAAACTGACAAAAAAATCGACGACAGTCATTAGTCTCAAGTATCAACTATAAAATGGAAAGAAAAGAATAGATTTTTTCAGTCGCAGCCGTCGAATGTTGTAGAAGATTCTAAAAGACGTAAAATGGGTACCCTCACTTCGTGCCGAAATTCCGTTTTAATGGCATTTCATAGCATGAAGTCCTTCTTCTCAGATGAGAGTTTAGAATCAAGCAAAAATCGGATTTTTCATAGAATTCTTGGTAGAAGCTAACAGAAATTAAAAAGCTGATCATTCTTTTGACTCAAATATATTTTGAATATTTTTCAAGACTTAACGTCGAAAGCGACTCTACTAGCAATAGCTATTTGAAAATGACACTCTAGAGAGTACGATTAATGAAATATTCCATACATAAGACTCGTCAACTTCTTTACGTCGAATACATTCATTTAGTTTCAGTTATTTTTAATTTTAAAAACGCTATTTGAATTCACATTATCCAAAATAAAGCAAGGAACTCATCTAAAAGTCAATAAAACATCTTTTTAACATATTAAGTTGATATCTCAATTTTTTATCATTGAAATGAAAATCACGCCTAGTTAGATTGATTAGAAAGACACTGGGATATGAAATATAATAATCAATGCATAGCGCATCGACACGAATACATTTGCTGTAAACCAACACTATCAAAATATGGCATATGATCATAATGAGTTCGATGACCGCCATTGTACTCATTTCTCGAAAGAATTTAAAGTTGATAAAGCGCTAAGAATTCTTTATCAAAAGAGAATCTTACACTGTTGCTGTAGACAACAGGGATATTTCTCAGCTGAAAATCGCTGACAATTCATTAGTGTTGAGCTTTCGCTGGCTTCCAGATATAAGTATTTTTATGAAAAAACGATCAGGATATGAAACATTTCGATATAAACCATGTTATCATATAATTTATGATGATGTTTTATTTTCGTAGTTTTGTGCGGTATTCTAAATGTGCGAATCAGATCCACTACGAGAACATGAATTTCAAAAAGAAAGCTTTCAAAAATATAAGTGACATATAAGACTGATGATACAAAATACCCTCGCATGTTTTTCTTCATAGGATTGCGTTTTTTCGCCTCGTTCAAATCATACAGAACTTATTTTTATAACACCTTTAGGAACGAAACTATGTGAAAGAGAAGAGAAGTACTCTTAAACAGTATCTGCAGTTGCCTATAGAAGGTCTACTTAAAATGTCGATACATATTTCTCTTCAATAGATGAGTTCCGAAACGAATATTTTTTTGTCGATTAATAGAAATCTTTTGGTACAAAGAGTGTATGATTCATATTTGTTACTCATAAGTAACTGAAGCGAAACGAAAAAAAACGAAACAATTGAATGATAAATTTAGATTTTGATATGAATGCGTTAGAAATATCTTGCAGATAACAGTTAATTATATCTCACTGTCAGTGTACATTATATTTTCGACAAGTTTATATAAAAATGTAAATTCGACGTGAGATTATTTCTTCTTTTTAATATCTGATTTCATTTACTAATGTGTGACGAATACGAATCATACGCTATTCGAAAGAGGAGAAAATTTTCTGTCAACTGATACAACATATTCGTTTCGCAACATGTTGGTCAAAGAATTATAAGAGACAACATTTTACATTATTTTTCTGAATTTCACGAAAACTGGGGATTCCTTCCTTGGAAGAGTGCTTTTATGTCTTTGTTGCGTAGTTTCGTTCATAAATGTGTTCTGAAAATAAGTTTTATATATGATTCCAAAGAAGAGGAAAACCTCTATATTATAGTAAGAAAATTTCTTTTTAGCACTCTTTTCTCGAAGAGGAATATTGATAGACTTTTTCTGTCATTACTTCTGCGTCGTAGGTTCTTTTCTTTCTCAAGATATCTTGAGCTATCGACAATCATTTCTTTTTTTCTTTGCATGACTTCGTACAGAACTACGTAAATACATCATTAATATAGTTATACAAACTACAGGGAGGAATAATATGCAACCAACGTTCACATTTACGGAGATATCTTGTTATCAGTGCTATATAATGAATAAAAAAATTGCAAATGTTTGTATCATCTGTATCCAGCTGCACGAGTACCTACGCATCCTATTCATTTCGTTCTATGTCGCATATTTACATAATAAGTAGTAGTAAAACGGAAACAAACACTGATTACATATTACAATACTTAATACTTTTGTACCTTTTTACGTAAAATTCCTAGGTACACAAAGTATATTTTTGCAATAGAAGTATATTTTCTTGTACTTAAAAAATGTACACAAATACTTATATTGAGTATCAATTTACTGCAGGATCGACACTTAGTATGAATGCACTTGAAGTTTGTTGCTGATTGACTATATTGATTTTTCAATCGCAATCATCTTTCTACATGCTGATTGATGAAATATTTCTTTGAAATTTTTATTTCTATTCGGACTTGCGCTGATTCTACGAAACCTTATTATGTTTAGGGTATGTGTGAGTTTGGTTCACCTCTAGATCGATATCAGTCCCGCAGTCTCACTTATGCCTACTCGGCTTATACCTTCAAGCTGTAACTCTTTTAATTATGAAAATTAAATTCAAAGTATTTCAATACCAATACATTCATGTGCGTTTTGACATTTTCGACTCGCATTTCGTGACTGGAAAGAATATGCTAAGCAGATTTTCTTCGTCAACGAAAACATCACATAGTTGTTCTTTAACTTGTTAAATTTTTAATGACTGCTCAAATGATCATTTATCAAAAAACAATGGGCAGAAACACGTTAAGTACATGAGTTCATGCATATAGATATAATCTATTTCTTTTCATGATCGATGTTTTTCTAAGTTTCATATGTGTCTATCGAGAAGAACTCAGCTCATCAGTATGTTATGCAAGGTGCTTAACAAAAGCCATTCTATGTCTAAAACTACTTTTGCATAATAGATTAAAAAAGAACAATCAACAAATAGAACAGTATTAATTTTTTTTATTGATATCTCTAGAAGTACATACAAAGTAGAATATGATTATTTTCATTATATTATAATACATTTTTCTAACACATCTAAGGATAGAAAATAATAGAAGCTATGTATATGAGGAAAATCGCCTCAATCAAGATGTGATTAATCAGAAATGAACATTGACCTATTTCATAGATACTATTATACAATAGTTTCGAAAACAAAACTCGAGTAAAGCAATCTTTTCTCTTTTTTCATGAACTTCTTTGAAAACTATTCGAAAAAAAATCGCTCTATTCTTAAAACATTTGTATTTTTCTTGGAACAGTATTGTGCACAAAAACGCATTTGGTTTTCAGGTGCACTTAATTGAAATTTGTTCAACAGATTAGTAAAAAATTTCCATTGTCAAACTCAAGTTTCTATTTAAAATGAATTATGACATGATCTTCTATTGATAAAAAATATTAAATCTTGTTTGAAAATGGCAGAAAACATGGTTCAGAAAACATGGTTCAGAAAACAGTTTCCTTTTTCTTTCAAAGCCTATCCTATTTGACTGTTGAATAGCCAGGAAGAGTTATGTTATGAGCCTATATATGATTCAAAAAAAAATTTTAATGGCATTAGACAGAACGTTTTTCTTTGAAAGTTCCCCTAAAAACTAAATACTCAAAGATTATTGATAAAAAATTCACTTATGAACAGATCATTCATTTAAACACATCTTCTTGTTACTAGAAATACTTAAACATAAGTTGTATTAGTACAAAAATATTTAATAATTCAGTGAGATATGAATGTCACCAGAAAACGACAAACAAAATCGAAAAAAACATGACATTTCTTAGTAGTAGTACTTCGAGAAAAGTCGTGGTATATTGGAAACGGAATGATTTTTTTTCGATTAGGTTTCGCAGAAATTCATGAAAAAGTTGTTTCTGCAATAAATATCAAAATGGGCCGAAATGTTTGTTTTTGACAAAAAATTGAAAGATCAAAAGTTTTACAATTGCAGCTATGATATCATTCTATATTGCTAAATATACTACAAGATAAATTAAAAATGAGTTAGTATGTGTATTATCTACGCACGATACGTGAGTAACAGAAAGGAAACGATTTTCGAAGCGCAATTTTTGTTTACATATTTACTTCTCATTTGGAACTATATACAGATAGAATACAATGACAATATGTGATATTAAATGAGCAAGATTGTTCGTTATTTGACGAATGGCTCTGAGAAATTCAGATTTTTGGTGAACTCGTCTCCTATTCTATGAGTTCACAAAATGAGAAAAAGTAGACAATCCGAATTATTGTTGTTACAAAGTTTAGATAATCTTCTAGATGGTTTGCTAGTAGAAATTCTTCGAAGATCATTCATAATAGAAGACTCTCTCAAATGGTCCACACAGGAGAAAACTTAAGTCCTTGTAAATATGTAAAGGAGGAAAGTTAATAGATGGAGACGAGATTTTCAAGCGAAAATCATATCAGCAAAATTTAAAATAATTACATTCAGACGTCGACGTGATTGCTTTTTTAGATATTTGAATTAAGACAACGTTGAATTGATGAAAGATTTTCAGAAATGCATGGAGGAATTCTGCCAGTTTTTTTAGCGATTCTCTTTCAACAGCCGATATTCACATGACTTTTGTTAGTGTTTTTTTTTTAAGTTTTATAGAATCCGTTTATTTTTTTTCTCATTTTCAGTTTATCTGTTTTTGTTTTAAATTAGGGATTTTCGTAACCGTTTTGACATTGGTAGGATTTGTTCTTTTTTCGTGTGTTTTTGTTTTAAGCGTTCAACAAAAAAACATATATTTTAAGATATGAATTTCGCTTGTATATCTAGAAATGATTTTCGTAGTTTTATAGAAAGATCGTTTTTCGAATTTTTCCAGAAGTTTCCAAAGAATTTCTTATGCCCTCCAACATTGCTTAATTCTCGATAAACTAACATTGTTGTTATATTCTGCCGAGTTTTCTTTCTGTACTGTCTATTGGATAATTTGTGCCATTGTCGAGTATTTTCGATGGAAATCTGATTTTCTGACCAAATGAAACGTATTGATGTATGAGAATTTTCTCTAGCTAGGATATTTTTTTTTAAGTAATTTCACGAAACTTATTTTTTTTCTCTTTGAGATTTCTGGAGAACGAAAGAGGTTTTTACGGAAACTTGTTTGTACATTAACTTGAAGATATCAATATCAACATAATTTTTACTTGATATACAGAGAAATTTTATCAATATCTATCAAATCTCAAGTTAGTTCTTGTAATAGCTTAAGATTAGTTCCATTTTCTGTTTTGAAACTTCTTCATGATGTCTAATGATTTTCTTTCAGATCTTTAGAAAAGTTTTTTTGAACTTCGAGCAAATCACTCTTTTATATAACTTCAGACAGTCCCTCAAGAAAGATGACATAGAGTTTTCTTCAAGTTTTCTAGGTTTTTTTTTGCATATTTGGTCTCAAGGAGTATGTACATTATGAGCGTTCGTTTTCAACAATTAATATTAGTTACTAGAAATGTTTGAATCATTGTCATCGAACTAATCATTCCTTACAAGTTCCATTATTCACTATATTTACTAATATTTCAACAAATTGCGTCGTTCTACCGATGGATTTCATCTGACAAGGCAACGTAGCATTCGATGTTGCAGAACATAATTATTTAGACTAGTTTTGCTTGAAAATGTGAATAAAAACAGCTTCTATATTACGAAGATCGAAAAACTCGTTTATCTTACAGTTCACATAGCTTCAAAATGTCTCATTTGGTAGAAACACAATAGTTCTACTAGCTGGAATTAAAAGATAACCTATTTGTCAATGTTTACAATGATTCCTAATAAGTTTTTACTGAATAGTCAGCGTTTGTGCTTAAAAGCTTCTTTTATCAAAAGAAAATTCATCTATCATATTATTTTAAAATTAAAGACAAAAATATCACTTATATTGAATTTTTGATGCTCGCTATTTTTCAAGTGTTACTGAACTTTTTCAATTACAGCACTACATTTTATTCAAAAATATTTCTTGTTTTTCTTCTAACAAAAATGATTATTCTTATCAAGCAATAACTGATAAATTGGTCAAAACATAAAGCAACTAAAGTTCGTCGAAAGTGAATCGAATAATATAGGCTATCCTGAGTGCGGATTCGAGTAATTTTAAAGTCGATTCTTCCAGAAGAACGCTCTAACAAAAGCAAATATTATTCCAAGTACGACTCGACGAATACTATCAGATGGCGAAAACCGTTTTTCGATACACGTTTCATTAACCGAGAAATAACTGAAATATCTGATTTGCTTCCATTGAATTAATTCAAAAAAAGAAGTAATTCTTACATTGAGTCGTCCCATTGAATGTGCCAACAAAAGTATTTTGTGTTTCCACTGTTATTTCATGTGTTCTATTCGTTGATGAAGAGCACATCTCAATAGGAACATCTGTTCTCTAAACATCGTCAAAAACCGTACTCATTGACGCTTTGAAGTCGATATTACTTTTGGCAATTCGCTTGATAGACTGTTCCAAGAAAAAAAATGTTCCAAGTACCATTTAACGTGTTTTATTGAACAGTGAAAGCTGCATATGACTAGCATCTTCTGTTTTCTTCGGATCGCCAATGTAGTGTTGAGAAAGCCATGGGGCACATTCGGACAGTCATTTGCTGCTATCATGGTAACAGGATGCTATTCAGGTGTAGTGTGCACAAATGGATACGGTTCGCCAAATCTCACTTCAAAGATTTGCACTCCTATTGGAATATTCTCTCAAGTGAATCAGCCTAACAAATAACGTGACGAATGGCTAATTCGACTCGTGTATCCTCTATTCCAAGAAAACAAATGATGGTATTGAGATGCAGCTTTTGCTATTCGATAGAGCACTTTAGATAACATTTCGAATATAGAATACTTTTGTTGATGCATTCTTTCAAGTGAGTCAACGCAATGAACATGACCTCATATGACTTATTGCTCGAGTGTATCGCCTATTTGACAATAACACAAAGAATTCTATTAGATATGCAGTTTTCATGAACAGATAAAAGATATCAAAAAGTACTTGAACCATTCTTTACATTTGTTGTAACATGTTCTCCGGCGAATCGGCCCGAGAAACACTACAAAAATCAGGAAATCCGACCTTCAAATCGAGTCTACGATCCGAAAGAAGCATTCTATTGAGATGCAATTTTCACTACTAGATAGATCTCTTTGAGTTCCACTTGATAAATTGGTTTACATTTGTTGAAACCCTGTGCCAAGTGAATAGACGCAAAGACTACGAAAGATTGCTTGTAGTTTCAGTTATCAGACGTTATGACATAGTTCAGCTACAGATGTCTCGAGACTTGAGAATACTAGTCGTGTGTGGTTTTCGTCATTTGGTAGACCTCATCAAGTTGTACTTGGAACATTGAATAGTTTTGTTGGAACAAGCGATGGGCGGGTCGACTCAAGAATGAGTGGAAAAGGATCACAAATATTTGCAGGTAAACTGAAGATATCCCGCGAAAACAATATTCGAGTGATTGGAGGTTTTCGCCAATCGATAGAGTTTGTTAAACTGTATTTGGAACATATCACACGTTTGTCATATCATTCCGTGGAGTGAATCGGCTCAACAATTACTTTTTCAAAATTAATTCAATGGAAGGAAATCAGGTATTTCAGTTATTTCTCGGGTAACGAAATATGTGTCGAGAATAGAGATGCATCACTTCGTGTATCTCTAATCGAGAAACGGTTCCCTCCATCTGATAGAGCTCGTCGAATTATACTTGGAGCAGTGTTGACGTTTGTTGGAATATTCTTCTGAGCGAATCGGCTCTAAAAATACTGGAATCTGTGCCTAAGATAGTCTATGTGAATTATTGTAGTTGTATCTTGTAACTGAGCAAAATGAAACATCTCTACATAGAGTGGAACTTTCAAAACTAATTCACTTATTTTCATTTGAGAACTTCTCTGCTCTATCTGATTCAATCCTAAAGAAAGCATTACATGATTTTATATTTTGTTTTAGTCTAAAGAAGATTTCAAAGAATCTCAATTTGAAAATTTTAACAATCTAACTTGTCTATGGCGTCATTTTAAAAAGAAAGAAAATCTTCTTAGTTATTATATATCGATCATGATAGTCAAATAAATGATGGAATGTTCAAATATTATCCTGCTACACTACATGATTATGCGAGGAACTTTTAAAATCTCAATACTATACTCTAATTCATTCTCGTCTGGTGCTGACGTATCTGAAAATGACAATCATGATAAATCAATAGTAAACTATTATCTCCATTACATACAACAATGATAATTGACTTTTACAAAACAATCATTCATTTTATGAACGAATCACCTGAGGATAACACCTTCTCTTTATCTTGATTTATGAGAATCTCATTCAATGCAGTGTGTCAACCTAGTAAACAACCTATGAGCATTTTTACTGTTGACTATTTCTTGCAAAATTTCGGATGTTTTACTCAATTTTCGACTCACTTCTAGTTATTTATTGCAAAAAAATTAAATTAAATCTTTTTAATCTGTAACTGCGTCACGTTGAGACATTCTAAAAATTTGCTGATCCAAAAGGAGTGTTTTCTTCATGAACTATTCATTTTTCCCAAAAAATTGTCGTTTACTCAAAAAATTCAATATGTTGATCAGGATATTCTAATTATAAAATGTCAGGTAAAAAATTTTTTAATTTGATTTTGCTTTTCCGCTAAATCATATCTAGGAGTAGAAAGTAGAAAATGCAGTACAACGTACATAATTTCTAAAAGAAGACTACCTCAGAAGAATTCTAATCGAGAAGATACTAAGTGAACTACATTTTCTTTATTAAACAGAAATCTTTTGTTCTAAGCCCAACGTTTAATAGATGTTACATCGAAAAATATCGAAATTCTGAGTTTGAATTCATATTAACACCATGAAATCATAGATGGATGTGCTCTCAAAATCTTCATGACTAAATTTTAAAATGAGAAATCTATTCTATAAATCAAAATTAAAGAGAAAACAATTAAATCAAGAGAATAGTATGATGCGATACTGTGAAAAAAAATCTTAAAACTCACTATTTTGATAAATTAGAATTGCAGACAACGAAAATCAATATAGAAAAAAAGTATCGAGTCCATTCAGTCAAATTGATCAAATGTATTAATTGTGTACGAAATGTTTTTTTTTCAGAACAGATAGGTATAATTGAAATTTCTTTTTTATAAATTTATTTACACATTCCACTCGAAAAGTGTGATATTCGAAAAACTTGCTTTTCATTAGCATAAAAAATAATGTCTACTGATTATTTTAGAAAGAAAATTGTCACAATCTCCAGGATAGCATTACTTTGTAGCACATAATTGAATTGACTGAGTATTCGATACTAAATGGAATTGTTGGAAAAGTCTATGATGAAACACTATTCCTCATTGTTTCATAATCTTTCAACGATAGAGAATTTCTTTGCGATGAAGTGGATTTATGCATGAAAAGTAAGAACAACAGGGTCAATGAAGTCCTTTTTCTTTTGTAATGGGAACATTTTCGCATATCAAACTAGATAACATACCTGACTTTGGTGGTGTAGACACAGCCGAAACAAGTTTCTGTTGGGATGACTTCGATGCATCTGAATAAAGAAAAAAAAACATTGTTTTCATTTCAACAAGTTCATATGGACACTATGAAGGAATGCGGATGTGAGTTAGACCCATACCCAGATCCTCAAGATTCTAATACTCTTTGCTCTCTTTTTGAATGAAGAATTTTTATAAGTATAAATCCTTTTGAACCAATTGTTCTAGTGTTTTATAAATTCTTCATGAATTTGCACACTGAAACGTTGGCATTAAATATATTATCTATAAGACATTAATTTCGCAATTGAAAACAATTTCAGCAATTACGCATAGTATATATAGCTTGAATATAATATTGATGGCAGATCTGCTTGAACATAATCGATTGCGAAGCTCATCTCGCCAATAATTTTCAAGTTTCATTGATTTTTTTCAACCTTTTCTTTCTTATTTTCCAGCTCATTTCGAGAGCATCATCTTAGAAAATTCAATCCTCTGTAAGTCAACTGTGGTCTAATGCCGGAAATAGAAAACTCATCAAATTTGAAAATCTAAATCTAAATTAAGTATTTCGCTACTGACTAATCTGATCAATTTTAGCACAATGTAAGTTTATAATTAATAAATTTCTTCAAATTTTTTTTGTCGTAATTTACTGCAGATAACTTCCCATTTTTAAATATTCATTGGCTGCATCTTTTCGATGCTTGACATTACTGATTATGCCTAAGCAAAAAGCAAATGTTTATGTCAAGTTTTGTATCGATCCTAATCTGTATAATTCATTAGCTATCTGTGATTTATGTTTATTCTTATTGCGAATTTGTTATTCATCTTCTAATACGATCTTCAAAATATGTTCTTGTAAGTTTCTTTCGAGAAAACGAAGAAAATCAAAAGGATCACTGGAGTTTTTCAATCAGAAATAATTCAATCCTAATGTAATCCTTGTTCACGTGTGATGAAAATGGTTCAAGATCGTGGTAAAATCGTATCTCAAACATTGTCACAATCATGAATCTTCCTAACTGACATGTTTTTAACTAAATTTTGTATAGGATCATCTGCATAAATTAGGAAATTTTATTTGGCTAAATAACAGTATAATGAAAGCAAACAATACGAGGGTGTGGGTATGAGTGCAACTCTGCAGCTAATTGACATCCACACCCACCATAGTAAAACCAGTGTGAAAAATGATCTAGATCAACAAGTATCATATTATTTGATTTACTCGACTTTCAAATTTCTCATGCCCTCGTGCCTTTCATGTTGTTAAAAGCTTCCCTTTTATTTATTCTTAGTATACATTTGCTTTGTGAGAAGATGTGTCGATACTA
>CAJNOL010002182.1:0-19296 GCA_905250125.1 Rotaria sordida | reverse complement strand
TTTGCTAACACATTTCTGTGTTCTCGACAAATTCTCATCGTCGCAAAAATGCATTGATGGCTAGATTGAAATTTTTCGTGGTGACTTTATACATTGCTCGATGTTCGAAACTTTTCGAGCTCTTACTCTTCTTGTGTGTCCGCCTGTAGTCCTAAGAATGTTCATGTAGGTTTCAAGCGTCTCCAGCACGACACAATACTCTTGGCGGACGCTCAGTCCAATGAATGAGTTGCTTGCAGATTTTTGACTTCTTTGTGGCGCGTAATTTCGCGGTGTCTAACACTGTTTGCTCTGACTTCGACACATTGATCGGTAGGCTAAGTATAATGATTGACCGTCTTACGGACTCCTACTTGAGTTTGAATATGTTGATGTTATTCTTATGATTTTCTGTATCGCTTGAAAGTTTTCGCTGGTATCCTCATAAACGGCTGGTTGATTGCGGCTCCTACACCGTCACCGTTATCCACATCTTGCGAGAGCAGAATTTTTTCTCCGCGATTCTTAGCGACTTTCATACTACTTTAAGCTTCCAGTTTTCATCCTGACAGATTTCTCTATTATCCAAAGCTTTTTGGAGTTATTTCTATAGATTGCTCCGTGGTCCTGAGGTTTTCAGCGCCGTCCTCACAGATTGGTGGGAGGGCCAATACCATGCACACTGACTTTGAAGCACGACTATATAGCCCAGAGTTTTTCGAGTATAGGCGTGTGGGTGTGGGCATATATGGATGTGCGGGTATTGTTGTGAGTGTGAGTGTGCATGTGGGTGGATGGATATTGTGGGTGTGGATGGGTGTTGCTGTGAATGTGGATATGGGTGTTTTTTCTTTCCACTGGCACCCACACCACACCCTTATCGAGAGTACGATTTTTGCTCCATGACTCTCAGCTATGCGCATACTACTAGAATCTTTCAACTTCGTCCATACAGATTTCTCTGTTATCCGAAGCTTTATGGGCTGATTTCTATGGGCTGCTCTGCGACCCTAAGGTTGTACCATGGGCTTGACAAGTTGGCGGAAGGGTTGAAATCTAGCACATTGACTTTGAAGTACGACTACGTAGCTCCAAGTTTTTCGGGCTGAGGTCCGCTGATAGCCATTTGAGACGAAATAGTTTCGCTAAGAGTTTGACGTATTGCTCCGCGTCCCGAAGTGATTGACTCTTGATGTTTCACATTAGTGTCAGTGGTGAAGGTTGTCCCTCTAACTCCGTTACATCACTAAGTGAATCAAAGATTTCTGTCCGTACTGTTACAGATTTTGCTATGGTTGGAAATTTTTCATCTGTATTGTCACGTATTGATCTGTGGCAGACAGGTTCTGAACTTCATCTATGCAGATTAGTTTACGACCAGAAGCTTTTCCACTGTTACTCTTACTCACACCCAAAGTTTACCACTGTGTTCGTGTCCTTTTTATGCGCACTCATTTAATTCGTAGTTACATTATACAGATTTTTATTTCTTATCTCTTTGATAACTAAAATCGCTGAATATAGTAGGAGAAAAGAAAGAGGCAAACAAGTCATGTGACAAATAGACAACATCATAGAATTGAGATGAATCAAAAGATTAAACAAATATGAGACAGTTACAAAAAATGAATGGATGCGGCTAGTGACTGACATACATTGACAAATCGATCGATTTAAATAAAGTCAATCATAGGTGTCAATATTATATCTATCTGAATCATTTCCAATATTTACAGTGTCTTGTGCTAAGTGTATAACATTAAAAAATATTTTCTTTTGCATTTCGAATCTACTTAATCAGTTACTCACTACGATTGAGTTATTAAACTCACGTTGTTCTTCGTAATGTGAATGATATGTTTCAGTTGATCGAATTTTTTTGCTTCTCACGCCGTTGACTTGTTTTTTTCGAATGATTCGTATCTTAATTTTGCAGTGTATCAAACTTTTATCTTCCGTTGCTATCTGTGTTTGCTTTCTTTTTTTTCTGTTTTTTTAAAATTCATATCAAATAGACACTATGAAAAGGACGGTAGACAGCAGCAATAAAACATTCACCGAAAGAACAGACGACGAATGACGAAAAACAAGCGAAAAAACTCATACCTGTTCAATGATATTCATTTCATGTGGAGTACACGAATTAATATTTGTTTCGGTACGATTTGAGATGGTTAGGATCGTCCAACGTTAGATAATGACTAGCAAGGAGACATTTCAGTGCACCTCTATTCGATTAATGATAGTTAATAGAGCATGACTGTTCTAAAAAAAATAGGGTGTGGGTGTGGAGTGTGCGTCTAAAAAAGAAAACACAAACACCATCACTCACACCCACCCAATAGAGGTGTAGGTGTGTGGGTGTGGCGTGTGGGTGTCTTTTTTCTTTCTCTCACATCCACACCCACCCACACCCACATCATTGCGTTTTATATTATTTTTTTTTCTTTAGCGCATTCATCAACAGAATATTTGTATAGTAGTAGCAGTCTTTTTTGACTAAAACGGAATGATCGATAAATCATCATTTGATCATTCTTGAATATTAATATATATTTATATTTGATGAATATTCATTCTGCACACAAATATAAATGTGTCTCGAAGTTGTCAGGTTTAGAAGTAAAGGAGAAGAGCGATTAGGAAGTAGAGCGCATTTTCAGGAATTTGGAGCGTTTTTTTATGGAACTTGGTTAGAGAAAAATGAAAATTTGCCAAGATTAAGAGTGGAATGTTACCCGTTTGAAACATTCTTGCATAGACAATACACTAAAAGTTGAATTTTTTTTTGAAGAGTCATTTAAGATTATATGAAAACAATTACGTTCTATTCATTAATTTATAATGAGTTATTCAATTCAAATTAAGACTATTAACAAAAACTGAATCGAATATTGGTAGTTAGCTGAATTTCCTTATGGAAATTATTTTCTTGATAACAATGTTAAACCAAGTGAATATTCATTAAGCAAGTACTTCACAGTAAATATATCGTAGCATTAAAGATGATATTTCCTATTATTAAAAAGTGTTCCATATTTTAATATTATATGAGCTTTTCACATACTAGATAATTAATTTTTGTCTTCTTTGAATTCTTCGTCTTATGAGATAAAGAAGAAGAATATTTCTGACTGTCGAATACCTTATGAAATGGAGTGCTGCCTTATGGCAGATGCAATAGCTCTAACTCTGAACAGAAGGCCAGTCTGACACAGAGTTCTTCTGCTCAATTGCGTGAACTTCCCACACACATTAACTAACCATATGCTAGCCACAACGTAGTCAGAGTGTGGGTCTAGTCGAAAAGAGGTATCACACCAACACCCACAAAACTTTTCGATCTTGACTATTAGTTGTTGCATTTCAACTAAAACCATAGCTAGGTATCGTAGGCTAATACGCAGAAGTGAAATACGATGATTGATTTTATTACCAAAAACTTCAGATCTTACAACAATGGTTGGGTGCGAATATGAGTGTTCTTCATTTCATACATAACCACACCCACACCCCTACACCCTAGATAGTCGCACCTACACTCACTCTCATATTCGCCCACTTACAATATATCACGATGAAACAACACTGATGAAATATTAGCAAATGTTTTTAATCAGAGCGCAGATTTGATACAAATCCATATGAATAATTAGTCGGGTATTTCCATTCCGATTGCGTTCATGATCTGACGAAAACGACGATGCAATGGGTTGAGAATATTCAACCAAATTTCGCTTATAGCTATGAACAAAATGAACGGATAAAGAAGAACAACGAACAAGTAACAAAGCGGAGGCAAATTGATTAACATATTCAGAAGAACTGGATTTGCCACCGGTGTATAAAGTACAATGAGCATGAAAATTACAATGGATACCCAGACTATAGTGTGCGGAACCCCAACAGACAAAATTTGCCAAATCATGCGACGATTTTTTTTCCAAATATTTCGCTGTCTCATACGTTGCTTCTGACGGATGAGACGCCAGAGTAAAATAATCGAAATCAAAATATTTCCAACAGCTGGAAAGAAGAGATGTGCAATTAGATCCAAGGTGCTCACTCGAGTATCGAACAAGTAGCATGCACCACCACAAGTATACATGTTGTATTGAAAAGTATTTGTGCATGGATAGAAAAATAGAACAATAATATAGAAAATAGTAGGATAGATTAAACAAAAACAAATTGGAATATAATGTAATAAAATGGTATGTGCAATAAAAAAATGATAATGAAAAACGAATATATATCTTTCTATTGAACCATAAAATATTAAAAACAAAATCACCACATTGAGAAGATAGTCTACAAATATCCACATTTGACACAGAAAGTCTGATTGATAGAAAATGCCATTGTAAAGTAATGACAATAAAAATGGTACATCTATGGTGGCCTGAATAAAAACAAAAGTTATCTTTCAATGGTTCATAGTATGTATCTTAGCTTTCACTCACTTGTAGAAAATTAGTTATTAGCAAAACTAAAGTAATATGATTATGAATTTGTTGACGAAGTGTATTATTTATAGAAAATTGAATGACAATGTAGATTGAACAAATTAATGATGGAACAAGAAGAGTAAGAAAAATAGCAAATAACTTCGATTGTGGAATTTCGTTAAAGAAATCGATTGATGTTGTAGAATTGTTGCTTGCCATATGAGATGATGTAATACTATAAAGATGAATCGATACTTAAAATAGTTTTATGTTAAGAAAGAAAAGCTGAACACAAGATTATTAACAGAAACGTGCAATAGTCTGTTTTCCTTTCAGATTTAATGAAGCGATCAATCCATGATAGAATTTCAAAGGAAAGAAATGGAAGCAGAAACACACAAAAAAAGATGAATATAGCTAAAGAGATATTTCAACAATACGGCAGCACATATATGAATTATGTTATGAATACTTATACAGACAGGAAAACGCTACAAAAAGGTGTTTCAACACGTTTAGATTAAAAAAAATAGAGAAAAAAACGCATTATAACTCATTGATATGATGAATCAAAAGTTTGTACGCATTAAAACGAGCATGTTCTTGTATAAACAGATTTTAACATGTTTCATAGGCAAATCGTAATGATTTGATGCATTTTAGTGCATTTTTATATATTAATCAGGATTAACAAAAAGATGCACCGTTTAAACTGGTTGACTGTTATTTTTTTCTAGTAACAATGCGTTTAAACTTGCATAAAACAGAAACGTTTCATGAAATTATCTATTTCTACTATCTTGTTGATGATAGCGCTAATCAGTAGCATTGAAATTCTTTATTTCTTTGTTTCGTTTTACTACAAAACAAAGAACAACACTCGTAACTATTCAGTAATTTCTATTGTTCCTTGTTCAATCGATATGTATCATTTTATTTATTCCAAAGTATATAAGTTTACAAAGACAAAAATGTTTTATTTTAATATTCTATAATGTCTGTAGAGGTCTGGTTTTTTTTAATTTCATCGATTCTCTGCTTAAATTTATGTTTTCGTGCGCTGATCTTCTTAAGGATAACTCTGTCAAGTAAGTCAACAAAATCTCTTTTTTCAAAACGAAGAATATTATTTTGATCAAAAAAACAAAATCACTGAAGGTTCACATACATTTTTCAACTCTTTCTGAGTTAAATCTCTATTCTTGTTGAAACTATTGAATGTAGTGTGAATCGATCATTGAACTAAAGAAATTGACAATAAATTGATTCAAAAGCAACGCGCAAAAAGAGTGAAAGAAAATTGTAGAAATTCAGGAGATAACCCCGAAATGATGCTTCTTATGTTGGAATGTTTTAGGATCCTATACTTGTCCATGAAAAGTAATGAATTCGAATAATCAGACGGATTCAGTACATGCTTGAATATGTTAAAAGTCTCTAAAACGAATTGAGAACTGAAATATCGAATTTAACTACTACTAACTTTTTTCGCTTGTAAAATATCCCGAAGAAGACCTCCCAAAGAAATTCCTGACACAATGTTTTTGTTTCGTCTATAATAAAATATACGTCTAAAAATTTTTCTGTGGAATAAGAGTTCTTTTTTAAAGTTAATCGTTATTGTTAGAAGAAAACTAGAAAAAGTTTTGAGAAATTTTACATAGCCATATATATATATTAGTTTATGTTCTAAAACATTTAACTATTTATTCGTCTCACAAAAATGTCTTAGTATAAATTTTTGATAAAGTAAACTGTTATAATATCGTGGTGTTTATATATACATGACGTCTTCAACATTTCTATGAAATAGCAGAATGAATCGATTTTATGTTCAATATATTTTCATCTTACATTATCGTTGTTTTGTTGAGTGTTCGATGTCTTTCTCTACCTTTTTGATGTCGCTAATTTGTGAGCAACCTCTTTTTAGAGTGACATAATTATAGATGCATCTGCATAATATATAGAAGAGAGAAAGAGACAGTCTATGACATATTGATGACAAAACGGGTAGATAAAGCGGAAAAGATGAATGACAGGTGTTTTTTAAACTAATTCTTTATGACGGAGAAAGTAGAATTGTCAATGTCAATTTTACTTATCATTTTTTGAAGCATTCTTTATTGTTGTCTTCATTACTTTTCTGTAGCAGTCTGGAAAATATAATAGCACAAAATACTATGGATATCATTTTCTTGTTTTGCTCACACTTTTACTTAGCTAAAGAATAATTAATGCGCCTGAAGATTGTCGATGAAAAATAAATGCAGATTGAAAAAGCAGAACTATCTATATTCATCGGATCTCGCGATGAAATTGAAATTTTTTTATTTGCTATTTTATATAATAAGTACTTATATTTTGCTTAATCGATATGTTTTAAAACATCATATCGTTTGTTTTTACAAGTAGTGAAATACTTATAAGATTCGATATCGAATGAGGATACATTATAGTAAATTAGATTTAGTTTGAATCCTCGGATTAATTATGAAATATCTCCGTCATATGATCATTTACTCGTATCTCCACATTCTTGTTTCTAATCTATGGAGTAGAACACATCAAAATTTAGATATCATGTATTAATGTGTGTTTCAAATCACATCTATGCTTATGCAAAAGATTGAGATCATGAAATATTCTGAAGAACATTTCTTATCCAATTTTTAATAGTTACAGATCTTTTGCTCAGTACAATTCAGAACTTTAGAGACTAAGGAGTTTTTTTTACAGTCATATTGGTCATTGAAGGAAGATGAAGATGTAAGTCGGTGTTTTTAGAACTCTTTCAAGTTTTTGTATTCTTTCTTGTGTAATCAGTAGGAGCTATAATGCTAATTGGTTTATAAGACGGATCAAGATTTCTTGAGTTCAAAACTATCAACTAATTTATAGCTAGAGGTACGATATTACCAATAATTAGTGATAAATTTAAAAACTAATGGAAGTCATAAAGTAATAAAAATAACAAATAAAAAAAAAGTAATATTGTTAGTACTTATTTTTAGTACTAATTACTATAGAAAAGTATTAAAGTAATAATAAGGAAACAGTAAAGTAATATACGTATAAATAAATTTTCAAGGGCTACCTAGGGATATGGCTCCTATAAGATTTTACAGGCTATTTAAGGGTAGTTCCTGTAACTTTCTGAGACAATTCAGAGATGATTTCTATAGCTTTTCAAGAAGTATCTAGAAATGTTGTCTATAACTTTCTCAGAACTACCTGAGAATTAGTTTCTTGCATTTTTCAAGAATTATAAAAGGGTGGTCTCTATAGCTTGTACAACTATCTAGGATGAATCTTATAACTCTTCTAGAGCTACCTAGGAATTGTGCTTAGACTAGACCATTTTGATGTTACTCAATCAAAACAAGGTTGTGGGTGTGAGTGTAAGTGTCGAATTTCTCTGGAACTACCCAAACCCACACCCCACATTCGCTCACACACCCACACCCAGACCCACACCACACACCCACGCCCTCAAGAAGAAGTTATTCATTCTTTTATTCATTTATTTTCATTTAAATATTTTTTAGTTGAAAAATTTTCAGACACAAGACAAGGTTTAGCTTTGTTTAAAAAAATCGTCTACTGTTATTTGTCTTTTTGTTTTTGAATTAATATAAACATCAGTTGATTTTGATTCTGATTTGTTTCATAATCATTTAAATATTCTGCTTTACGTTTTAATATATTTGATACCGAACCAAGTGAAATATTATATGTTGCAGCTAATTTACGTTGACGTAAACCATTGCCATTCTTATTATCATTAATTAATTCAATTTTGTGTTGCTAAGTAAGATCGTGTCGTGATGATATTTTTTTATACGCACAGTAGTCTATTCTAATACACAAAGTGGTATTGGTCGTAGTGCATCAGAGATAAATGATAGACAGTAGGTAGAGACAGAGAAAAAAACATGCGCTTGTGTTCACATTAGAAAGGTTATAGTAGTTAGAAGGACTGGAAAAGAAGTGTTCATGTTCAGAATAGAGAGGTGTTCACAACATAGAGGTGCATTTCCAGCAGAAATCGCTCCGTGGACCTGAGAGTGCTCACAATAAGGAGGTGTTTATAAACACAGGTTTTACTGTAAGTATTCAAACGCTGGGAATCGAGCACATGTTGGAGTAAGTACATCAGCCATATAATAAATCGTTCCAGCCAAACCTAAAAAACGACAAATTAAAGTTCGTTATCGTAAATTTTATCTTTCAAAAACAAAGTATTCATATTTACCTTCGAAAAGTGAAAATGGATGATCTGGTGTTCTTGCTAAATTATGTTTTCCATAATCCGAACAAAATTCAGCAAACTAACAATAGACAAAAAAAAAGTATATTAATACAAAATATCAATTTATAAACTGACTTTTATTGCTCGATGAAGCCATTTTTGATCATGTGTTACACGATATAGACCAAGAAATACATAACCATTACCTGCTGCACCATGACAAAGACCATAGCCTTTTGTTAATAGTCCACGTGCCCAAACAACATCACCCGCCCCTGAAGCTCGTTGCATATATGAGCCGTCGTCAGTCATCTAGCATACGAAAAAAAACCTTCTTGGTATTTAAAGTTTTATTTAACATGTCTTAAATAAAATATCTGCCTTTAACAATGTTAAAAATACATTAGTTCTGTTGATAATTGGATTAAGATTCCTTCCACCACGCTGTTAGAAAACTCAATTAAAAAAAAAATTAGCAACGGATTTTTGTGGAACATGATCTCAAAGAAGTGTTAAAATATAAAGAGCAGAAATTTGCACTCCATCCCCTCTCCCTTCCGCAGAGATCATGACAGATGTTAATAACGTCTCATCATAATATATGAACCACTTCCTTATTGCTTTTCGGGAGGACTAAACAAAAGGGTGGTGAAGAAATGTGCCCCTCAATAGATAGAATAAAACATCCTCCTTGTGACTAGCAGCAGCAATTATATCGTGTTTTACGTTTTAATTCTACAAAGATTTTACTAACAGTTTTTGCCGCAGGAATGTATCTTGGCCAAAAAACACGTTGTAAATAATTGTTTACTTTATCATTCTGGGTAATTAAAACAAAATTCTTGGAGCTAAAAAACTTAGGTTTTTCGTTTTTCAGAAACTCTATCCATGTAAAACTAACAATTCTTTTCATCTTCGAAAATACTTCTTTGAAATAAAGTTCTCTACATTCATTAGAATTAAAATATGGTTTTTTAGCCAAATATATTGAAACTTCTCTTACATAGTTCAAGATATGAAAAATATGTTTTCGTTTTGAAATCCAATAAGGGAATAAATTTTTGGTTACAGAACGAAATTTAGTGTCGCTGGAGAGTTCCTTTTTGTAAGGCTTATTTTAACTTCAAGTTGACAAAAAATATTGATAGAGAATGAATGGAAGCAAATTTCAATGTCCTGCTTACTCACAAGTGTTGGTTTTATTTAGAAACCACACCGAGCCCTGTAATTCTTGTAATAGGAGCATCTTAAGAATTATCTGTAGGACATAAATCTGCTATGAGTAAACTCAAACTTCGATCTTGCTAACCACATGAAGATTGCTTTATTCTATCTATTCTGGGACCCATTGCTTCACCATCTTTTTACTTAATCCTCCCGAAATGCAATAAGAAAGTAGGTCATATATTGTAACGAGATGTTATTGATCGTCTGTCACGGTCTATGAGGAGAAACTGCTACTTCTGTGTTCGAACACATGTTCAGATCGTGTTTCACAAAAAAACAATACGACCTATGACGATAATTGAGTTAATGTCCCAAACAATGTCATATAGAATCTTGATAAATTAGCATCGCTTATTGAAGTTGCTCACTATGTTGTACCGATGATGACGACTTACATATGTGTCAGATTTTGTATACACAATATTTCTGATGCTGATATAGTCAACAGAGAGAAAGATCCGTCAAAAATGATTGTTTTTTTTTTATTCCGAAGATTAGATAAGATTCATTTTATAATTAATATCTTAAATGAAGATATCCTCATCGATCGAACGTCATAAAACTCGACTTTTTTTTCTAAACTTACTTCATATGCTTGATTAAATAAATAAACAAAACTGGGTGCACCATGACACCATTGTACAAGTTTATCTGATGCACTGTCACTAGATGATATATAATTACCACTTGATAAACATTTTGATTTAAGAAATTCAACAGTTGGTAATAAATGTGAATCAATATATGGTCGAAGATGAGCAAATGATTCATGATGTGCTACCTATCAAATATTTGAATATTGAAAAAAAAACGATTTTTCTATGAAAAATTCTACTTTGAGAAGAAGATAAGCTATTCCGGAAACACCATGTGCTGCTCCCATATATTCAGAACCATGCCATTGATACATTAATGGAGATCTTGAACCTGTTTGTCGTGCATATTTTTCACCTGATTTAATGATAGCTTCAAAGATCTTAATACAAACAAATGAATTTCAAAAATTCAATTTTTTGTTTTATTTACATCAGTAATATGTTGAGCATCAATAACATGATGTCCAATTTCTCTTCGAAGAAACATTAATGTATAAAGATAACCAGCTCGACCATATAGATATTCATCTGGATTTGAATGACTCAATGCATTTCTCTTCATAGATAAAATTCTGAGAAGAAATCATTTAATTATTTTGTATACATTTACTTACTTTTGAATACATTGATCTGATGCTTTTTGATCACCAGACTTGCAATAAATTACTGCTGCAATTGCTAATGGTCCTGGATCACCACATAAAAATGATATTACTTGTCCTAATTTAATTTATATATAAAATGAAATAATATTTTCAAATTCTTTCTTTTGTTTTTCTTTACCATTAAGTAATTTTAATGCTGAATCAATTAATGTTTTTGCTTTGGACATATAATTACTGCTTTGATCTGGTAAAAGTTGAGCAAGACGCATGTAGAGTAATGCGATACCTAATGTTTTATATTGAAACAAAAATTAATAATGAATAAAGAAATTTTTGGTATTTTTACCTGCACTACCAGTATAAACTGATCCATCACTTGGATTAGTTTGATTGAGATTGGATTCAAGTATACCTAAATGATGTCCAATCCATTGAGTTATAGTTGACCCTAATTGAGGAACTAACTAAACAAAAATTAAATAAATAAATAATAATTATCTATCGAAAAAGGATAATAATAATAACGAACTCGATTATCAGGGCCGAGATATTGTTCACCATCATAATCAGGATAATTATTTTTAAAAAATCGATCACTCATAATCAATCTATCTGAAGAAGAAGAAGAAGCAGATGTTGAAAGACTAGATATGTTTTTATATTGCTCAAAAAAGAAAACAAATCATTGATGAATACATAAGATATTTAACACAACAGAAAATAATTTGAGATTCTATGCTCTTCATTATTTTGAAAAACAAAATTATTTTTAAAAGTGAATCATTAAAACAAAGATTAAAATTATAAATCAGTTTTAAAATTTTGTAAATGTAAATGTTCATCCATATCTTCGTTTTCGCTATCTTTCAATTCTTCATTTTCTAATGTTTCTTGTGTATCTTCATCTTCCATATTAACTGGTTTTTCTGAATCGGTTTTTTGTATCTCATGAACTAATTTTATCATTTCATAGAGAACATCAGATATATGATGTTGATGCTAAAAAAGAATGTTTTTTTTAAAATGACTTTAAAGACAAGAATATATTTTAAATTTTTAGCTACTACTTCATTAATTTGTTCAACTTCAGTTGATGTCATTTCACTATTACCATCTATATCAATAATATCATAGAATAAAGAAACAAAATATATATTTATTTTCTTTTTATTTTGGTGATGAATATACTTTATCAAAAATAGCTGATGTTTCAGGATCTGAAGCCGAATCGAATGAAAAATACTAAAAAAGAACAAAACAAAAAATATGAATTCAAAATTATTTTCATTGATCATAAATTACTTTTGAAAATGTTTCTTGCCATTTTTCAAAGCTATTTGATTTTCAATTAATCAAATCCATTATGATTTCTCTATTAGTTAAAAATTTAAAAAAAAAATAAAACAAATAACTTATTTGTTTATCTACTTTAAATTTTGTGGTCCACTTTCCATTGTTGACCAATCAATTTGATCAAGTGTAAATGAAGAATCAAATGTATTTCTTGTTGAATAACTCTTGACTTCATTTACATCAATATTTAATGTTTGTTTATGATGAATATTACATATAATCGATGTTGTCTTATCTAACGAACGTCCTTGAAAAATCCATCCATTTGAAATGAATAAACAATCACTAGCAGTTAAATTAGTAACATAATAATCAACATTTTCTAATTAATGATATTGATTAAAATCAACTCTTAAACATGATAAAGCTGTTTTCACAATCCTTGCGGGATTAAAGTATGTAGATGGATCGGATTTTTTTGAATTACTTTTGATAGAAACAAGATAGAGTGCTGCCGATTTCACCATTGGAAAGAGGAGATGAAATCGTATCGAATCATCTATTGTAGATTCTCCTAAGATATTTTTTGAAGCTTTTTTAATCAAATTTATAAAAAAAGTATCCGAGAAATGATTTCTGTTAACATAAGAAAAAAGCAAAAATGTAATTTTTTTTTCACAGCAATGGCTAGAGAAATCGGTCAACAGTTCTGACTAGAATATCTATGACTCCTGAATAAAAAAATGTCTATTAAAAGCTATTAAAAAAATTTTCACCCACCCTTTTTTAAATTACATTTAGTACTAACAAACTCTACACTTTTCTCAGATAATCTTGAGACCAATTTTTATAAAAATCAAGTCATAATTGGCTGTTACTTGCCGAGTATGACCCATGGAATCGGTTATTAAATTCGAAACCAACCTGACGAGTTCTAGGTCTCATATCTTTTGTCTTTCTTTGTTAGGTACGAATTCGTACCTAACGACCTCAACCACTATTTTTACTATAAGAACACCTCGACTTAAAGTTTACAATCACTAGTTTTATTCGAAACACATATAGGAATTTCGCAAAAACTGTCGTCTGTAAACGTAATGCAAAAATGAGACAAATGGAACATATTATATAAAACAAAAAGATCAGTATGTCAGAGCCTTTGACAAATTCTCTTTTGCAATTCTTTTAATATGAAATTGATTCTTTAGATTTTATTCTAACGATCAAGTTTTCATATCAAACGGGCACAGGGTCTCAGTTTTACTCTGTCTATAATCGTATTACTCTTTGTTGAGGCTTACAGAGATAAACGATTGTTTACAAGGTATATGGATTCCGTACTCATCGCCCTGAATTTGCGTCAAACATCAGTAATTTATCTACTAAATATGAACAATGGTGACCTTATGGATTTATTTAAAGGAATATTTGAATGTCATCGAGAAAGTTTATTCTAGTTTTCAGAAAAGACACATCCTTCACGTGAAATAAAATATTGAAACTCGAAGTAAAATATTTTTTAAGGGAAAATTTTAATAGAATAAAATTCAAATTTTATCTTCACGAAAAATTTCAGGTACATTATCAGCAAAAAATAAATGTTCTTTTTCATATTTATCAAGAAAATCTCCAAATTTCATTTGAATTCATTGTCGTTGTTTTAATGACTCAATAACAATATTCGTTTTTGATAAACCATCAAGTTCATCTTCAAGTTGTTCATCTGTTTGCCATATATTATAATGAATATCATTATTTAGTACTTGACGAGAAATAATTGGTTCTAATTTTGGTATATAACTTGTAAAAAATTTTTATATATTTGGATATTCTCCATTTATTTCATCAATATTTATTAATGATCCAACTGTACCAAACGGTTTAAGATGACCTGAACTGGAATGGCGACATGAAATAAAACTAATTGTTGACGCCAAGAGAATGTAAAATGAACAATGCATCTATAACAGAACAAAAAAAAACAAACTTACAATTGCACAAAAAATATTTCTATAGAATACACATTGTGTTGCAAGATATAAGAATTTCAGGATTCAGTGCACAAGCTATACGATTCTTCCTCAAAGAATCAAGTACCAAATTAAATTCCATTGAATAACATAACCAACAAGGGAAGATATTCTATACGATGTACAACAATCCAATCAAAAGAATGATATGTGTCAGTATCTGGATGTCGCTAGTATTCAGAACATTGTCATATCATAACTGCATTTTCTAGCCTTTAATAAACTTCATGAAATTTCATTGAAAAATGAGTCTTGCGAGATTTTATTTTAAACATTGCATGCGTTATTTTGCCATTTTTTTTTCGAATCGTTTGCACTAGAATATTTCTTTAAAAAAAATGCCCATTTATCAGCACTGATGTATGAATGACAACTTTAAATTGTAAGAGCCATGAAAGGATATATAATTTAACATCGACGTGAAGCTACCACGACGGTCAATCAGAGTGCGAGAACAATTTACCATTAGTAATCCATAAAATACCACAGAAAATTTCCTTAGCAACATCACCTTTTTTCAAACCACAAAATAAAAACTAATCAAGTTTTAAAAATAAATCACCAAAACTATATAAAAAACAAAAATTATCATCACCTTAAAAAAAACCATCACGAACTTCCACCAATATACGCTTTCATGTTACCACTATAGACGATACCGTCTATTTTCCCGAGATACGATGTGGAACGCATTCCATACAAATCATTTCTGCATCCATTGCAGTACAAAACCTACTCATACTTCATATCGAAGCACATCACGCTTGTTCAACTATTCATGCGGCCACAAAAAAGAAACGAACAAAATACCAACATCTTCACAACATGACCCACCGCTTGGAGACAAGTTGTACATCATCTTGTAGAGAATTCAATTCTCCATCGATTGATGTACAACTCATATCAAGATTTCATTTCCATATAGGTGATATACCGTCAATTATGAGTATACTCACAGAAAAAAAGAAAAAAATTTTGAAAAAAAATTAACATCTTGACGATATAGTCCATCGCCCGGAAATAAGTTGTACATCTTCTTGTAGAGAATTTAATTCTACATCGATTGATGTATAACTTATCTTCGGGCGATACTCAGGAACAGAGACACTTGACGTGGGTGTGGGGTGTGGACACAACCACGCCTCACACACTACACCCACACTAACACACCCATACCCTCATTATTAAAAAGTGTGAGCGTGGGTGTATGCTTCAGTGCTTCTGCCAGCGACCTCCACATCTATACCATTGGTTTATTTTCTTCTTTTGGTTTAAAAAAACAAGATTTCATGCTTATACTCTGTGAATTCCTTACTAAATGAATTGTGGCTACAGCGATTTTCGAATGTTTGATACTGTAGACCAGGGCTCCGAACAGGACAGGACAGGATAGTTGCAGAACGGTGTGAGTGTGAGTGTGGGTGTGAGGTGGATGAACTCTCCCTCATTCACATCGACATTCACGCCCGCACTCTCACTTTCGTGACGAAATTCTAACATTATAAATAGAAATGAAATTTCCCACGAGGAATTCAGCTTCTTTATGGTTTTTTCTATGGTTCCTCTACGACACCATACCGATATAAGTAAATCAAAAATGCTTAGTTACGACTCAATGGTGTTTATTGACAAGTACTCGATGTCTGAATATCCAATTGCCTTTGGTATGAATTTTTTTTTGTTTTTCGCTAATGAAGTCGACATTTCTTTACATTGAGGAAGGCAAAAAGCGCAATTTTTATTCTTTGCTTGAGAACTCATATCGACAAAATAATCTGTTCAGTTACTTCATTTTGATACTTCATTTTGATTCTTCCTTTCAAGCAATATATTGCTTGATCAAGAGAATTTTAGTCATTCTTTCAGCTTAGCATTAGTAACCATTTTACATCTGTAGTCGAAGAGAAGAAAAAAGTGAATGAGTCATCATGAAGAGGTGTGCGTAGGCAACCCGATCTTTTTCATCTTATATAAAACATCATAAACAATCTCCGACCATGACTTATTCTGTTCTTTAACTCACGTGTATGCAAAATGACGATGAAATGGAGTGACTTGTTGGGAGTAGATTTAATTGAAGCTAATGATCGACGAAACGGCAACATTTATCGTTATGTACCGATCACTGAACTCGAGAACAAAGTTGTTGCGATTTATTTTTCGTATGTATATATCTAATACAATCAGAAACCAAACATGTTCGTTTTTAAGGGCTCACGGGTGTGAACGTTGTCGAAATTTTACATCGAAATTGGCTGCATGTTACAAGGAAGTCGAATCTGAATTAAAGGATCAATTTGAAATTGTATTTGTGTCATCAGATGAAGATGAAAAACATTTTCACGAATATTTTCAAAGTATGCCATGGAAAGCCATTCCTTATTCAGGTAGTTTAATCTTTACATAAATGAAAAATGTCATTTTTGCGATTAATATCATTTTCATAACGTTTTTGAGCTCAGCCTATAATTAGGAACTTCGATGCTGATTTTTTTCTTGAAACATTAGTAATGTTGTCATCGTTTGAATATCTGAAATTGCAATTATGAAGAAAAAAGGTGGGTGTAGATGTAGCTGTGGAATTCCCATGCATCCATATTCAAAATAACACTCATCTCTTTCTGAGATAATGCAGCACATTGTGGAGTCTCTTAAAATACAAGATAATTTTCAAAAATCTGTATATACATATTGGCAGAGACGTTCGAATATCGAAATCTGAAAAATTGCTGTTTCCTCTTGAGTCAGTCAGTATTTTTAATTTTGATTCTTTGAACATAACTTGACGAAAAAGCCTTATTAACAAATACAAACTATCTATACTCTCATTTCTTGTACTTGTGTACCCTTAACACTAAGTTTATAGTTTAATATATAGTAGATTTCAAGATTTTCAAGCACAACTATCTCTTTTGGTATAGAATTCCAAAGTATAAATATGAATCACTCTTTTTAGAAGTTGTCCAAATTATAATTTCAGTAGTTATCAATGCATGGATGAATTTGTAAATAGCAAAAATCTGAGAAATTCTAATTTCAATTAATTGCTATGGAGAACTATTTATACTCAATTTTTAGCTCTCAATCAAATAGTCAAAGTAATCGCAGGAAAATTTCAACATTTCCTGAATAAAAAAAAATAGGATAAATAATGAAAATAAAGTTGAGCTTTTCCATGGAAGATAAAACACTATCGATAGGAATTCTTTGTAACTATTTAGTGATCACAGCCAGAAGAATATGCAATTGCAATCCCTTAGTGTGCAATTCAATTTTCATGTTCTTACTTTGAATCTTCGTATTTCGGGTAATCAATAAAATGTCGTTTGAAGACTTGATTACTCCACTTTTTTTCCATCAGAAATCAGAATCACTATTCGAATATGGACAATAAATATTATTTTCATTTGCAGCAATATTCGTCCACTCTCAAAATCTGTTGGCTTGAATTACCAAATCCATAACATTATCTATTCGACCGCTTCTGAAAACTATGTTGATCATAATAATTGATTTACAATACATACATTATTAGAATCGAAAGCAAAAGATTTAACTTTCTTTGCAATAGATCTATCAAAAATAAGACTCTGCCGATTATCTCCATTGCTAATCCTAAGAAAACATAGTTATAGTCGACTACTATTGATATACACTCAGAACAAACTTGATTGAATAAATCAGAATTGTACTTGATCGTAATCATTGATTAAATTCTTTCATTTTAGATCGAGATCGCAAGACAAAACTGTATGAGAAGTTCAAAATAGAAGGCATTCCAAAACTGGTTGTTCTATTAGTTGATGGAATTCTCTTAACTCCATATGGGTGTGATGATATTGTTAGCAAAGGAGCCGAAGCTATCCGATCCTGGTTAAAAAGTGGACCAAACCCGGTTATATCCATAGAAGAATATTTATGGCCTGAAGTTTCTTGCAATGGATGTCAAATGAATCCACTCAAGGGAAAACGATATAAGTGTTCTATATGCGACGACTACAATTTATGCACTGCATGCCAGAAGAAAGGACATGAGCATGAGCTCACAGTTGTGTCGGATAAACTAGCGACGATTGAAAGTCTTGTTCGTAAAGGAATAGATGTGAAAAATTAACTATCCAACGACTTTGAATCCCATACAAAACAAAAAAATTACGATAGAAAGAACTAACTTAATAAAATAGAAAGAAATAGTCGGCGTTCGAACAATTCTACTTAGGGTTATCCAAAGGTAGTGGCGGAGGTTCTTTTTTTCTTATAGAAAGCTTGAAAAAATTTTCTGTTTTTTATGAATAGATAGAGTATCTTTCGCTCTATCGTTCTGTGCTATTTGACCACTATTAAACTAATATTATAATAATAAAATTTCGATAAGAGCTATTTTTGTTGAAAACCAGCTGGTAACATTTAGTTCATAATAAGTGTGGTATTTTGCATTCCACTTTATTATCACATAATATGTTGTATTGAAAAAACGAAATATACCAGAAGATGCAGCGTGAAAAGCTCTACAATTTATAAAGTACCGCTTATTTTATAATTGTACTTTTTGTTCTAAAAATGGACAAAACTCTGAGTTACCAAGTTTCGACGGGACGAAAACGAGGCCGTTTTTTGGTAAAAAAACGAATTCGGTCTTTTTCTATCTTATCTTTGTATAGTTGTTCTTTGTAAATTGTAGAGCTTTTCACGCTGCATCTTCTAGTATATTTCGTTTTTTCAATACAGCATATTATGTGATAATAAGGTGGAATGCAAAAATACCACACTCATTATGAACTAAATGTTACCAGCTGGTTTTCAACAAAAATAGCTCTTATCGAAATTTTATTATTATGATATTAGTTTAATAGTGGTCAAATAGCA
>CAJNOL010002181.1:0-44391 GCA_905250125.1 Rotaria sordida | reverse complement strand
GTCAATACGGATGCTGTGTGTCCTTCTCGTGCATTATTCATATTAGCTGTCATTATCCAAGTTCCTGTTGATAGATCATATAATTCAGCACTATCTAGGCGAGAACTACTATCATATCCACCGGTAACTAATAGTTTTCCATTTGTTAATACAGATGCTGTATGCCATCGTCGTGCATTATTCATACTGCCAGTCATTGTCCAGGTTCCTGTTGATGGATCATACAACTCAGCACTATTTAAAGCAGGATTATCATTTTGTCCACCAGTAACTAAGACTTTTTCATTTGTTAATACGGATGCTGTATGTCGATATCGTGCAATATTCATGTTACCAATGTTAAGCCATCCTACAAGAACCATTTAAATATATTCAGACTAAAAATTGGAGTATTATAGAACACACAAGATTATTTTTTTGGTCTAAGTAAAGTGTTTGAAAACATTGTAAAATGAAAATTGTTTCTTACTTGAAGTGGAAAAACTCTTAACATTCTGCAGGCTATAACAAGGTTTCAACTTCGTTATACGAAATTCTTTATCCTTTAGTAGGAACAAGTGTAAACGTTTTCATAGTTTCTAAGAGACTTTTTATATAGATGGTCGATACAGATTTGTTATTTGAATTAGTCATTCTATCACTCACATATACAGAATGGCTCAAAAGTCACGCAACCGAGAAACAATCGAATATCTCTGTTATGGTTCGAGCAAATGGACTGATTTTTTTACCACTAATAAAGACAAAGCTAAAGAGAACCTTTTTTAAGTACCACTATTGACTGCAACAAAAAAAATTTACTTTTTCACAGATAGGGAAAAAACAATGTGCGAGGAAGAAGTCAAACATCGGTGGACATCAGGAAGAATATTACGAGTAGTAAATACAGTTTTTCGAAATGAATTTCCTAATGACAGAATTCGAATCGATCAACAATTTATCGACTGGCAGAAAAGTTTAATGAAAAAGGTTCTGTCGATGACGCATCACGAAGTGGCAGATCTACAATGGCCAAGATAGAAGAAAATATTGCATTGTTGTTTCCCATCTGTGAAAAAGTAAAATTTTTTTGTTGAAGTCAATAGTGGTACTTAGGAAAAGGTTCTCTCTAGCCTTGTCTTTATGAATATAGAGTGTGAACATGCCTTTATTAGTGATAAAAAAATCAGTCTGTTTGCTCGAGCCGCAACAGAGATATTCGATTGTTTCTCGGTTGTGCGACTTTTGGACCACCCTCTATATTAACTTGTTTGTCAATTTTGCACAAACTTCAACAAATATAATCTAAGAGTATGCAGTGTATCGATAAATGGGAATTTTTCCTTGTTTTTTTCCATAGTTCCCTAATTTTCATATTCATAATAGCACAAAATTTAAGATATATGTCACACTTATATGAAGATCAGTGAAGCTCGCTGCAAAAATGAATTCATGATAGCAAAAAGTATATTATACAATGGATTACTCCACTTATTACAAATCATGGAGCTATGGAAACATTTACCATTTATCTTCGATTCCTTAACAATATACCACAGTGCCTTCAATAGGCGTTCAACAATTGAGGAATTTCTATTTCTGAGCTCTTGAATAGTGTGAGCTGTAATATTTCTCTTATAACGAAACGCATTTAATCTTATCGACCTAGGTCGATGATTTCAATGGAACCTATCGAAAAGTTCCAGGAAAACCATCGCATCAGACAGAAAAACATGGGGAATCGATGGAACTTGAATGCAGTACTTCGGGTCGAAAAGTTTTCGGATTTTGTCCATGATTTTCGGCTATTTTTCATCTAAAAGAACAGGAAGTTACCTGGAAGTCATCATAAGAATTTGAAAACTTTTCTGCCAGTAATACTGCCTTTAAATCCTATCGATTTACGGTGTCTTCCTGTCGGAATCCACTCGTATTTCTTGACTGCGGCATTATAATAAGCAGATGTTTTTGTTTATGTATTGATAATAATTTACTAAAAGTGAATTATCATTTTTAAAAAAATTCGAGAAATGTGTCCAATGAAGAATACAATTGATTCCAGTATCTACCTAATACATGAAATAGGTAGGAAATTTAACTTGATAGTATCGTGAGTCCAGAGAGGGAAAAAAAAGGTAATGGCTGGTGATAAAACATTGATGTGAGCGTATTTCTCAAACTAACTCAAGTTAACAGATGTTTTCTTCTAAATTTTATTATGAATGACTAACATTCTTTACAAAACTTAACATAGATAATTGATATCATTGATTGAAACACTTTCAATGTAAGAGTAATTTAAGATTCTTAAACGGATTGTGGTACCCCTACATCAGTTTCTCATAACTTGACTTAATCTATATGAAAATCTTGTCAATCTAAATCTGATTAGGATGTTGTTGTGGATACACATGCACCAAACTCAAACTCAAACCGTTTGGAAGTTAGATTTGAATTCGACATTAAAAGTCATCGAATGATTCAATGTTGATTTCAGGTCCACTTCTTTTTACGTTATTTTCTTCTAGAGATGTGCCAATTCCAATTCTTCGACTAGAGTAAACTTGGGTAGAATTAGAATTAGAATTAGAATTGATGCGTGTTTTGGAAGAAAATAACGTTAGCGAAAGTGGGCCTAAACTCGAACTTGAACCATTCGATTACTTTTAGTATCAAAGCCAAACTCGAGCTCGAATCCGAGCTCATTTTACGAAACTTACTATATTCAGAGTGCTTGGATTTGGTGCATGTCTAGGTGTGAGTGCGGGAATGAATGTGTATGCAGGTGTAAATGGATGATAGACATGGGTATAATTGAAAGTCTTCTGTTCACCCACATCCACACCAACACGCATATTTCCAGTGCGGAAGTAGCTCTTGCTACAAAGAGCTGAATGAATAAAAGATTTTCCTGTGCTCGAATCTCACCTATCGTCTGTGATTTAGTAGTAGTGACTGTCGAAGTGACACCTATCGTTGGCAGTATTGTCGATGAATTAACGGATATTGAAATATTTGAAGATTGGGTTGTTGATCGAGTCAAGAGAACGGTTGGAACAGTGACAGCGATCACCACAACCGCAATCACGAGTAGAGCAAGAAGAGTTATGGCCAGAGGACCTACCTTTCTATATTGACAATGATCTATAACAATAGTTTTTCTTTAACTTCGTTATACGAACTTGCCACTCTTTACTTTCACTTCATTAGAATCATTAACATCGAATTGCTCATATCTTGATGTTGGTGTTGATAAAGTCGTGTTCTTAGATTCTAATTCATCAGTTGGTCTATCAGCCATGAATATTAAATAAGTAAATATTGAATATGGAGAAAAAATACCGATCGTATAATAAGTAATGCACTACAGTTTGAAAGTATGTCGTTATCTTTTGCAACTCACACGTATTGTAAGTTTGCGAGATAAAGAGCTCTCTACCTTTTTAGCCAACAAGAATCAAGGCTTGTTCTACAAAACTGTTTAGCCAATGTCGTCATAAGTACGAAGATAAAATGAAATCCTTCAGTTCGTTATCAGATACAAAAGAAAAACATTCTTTACTGCTTCTAAATGATTTTCTTGCTGTACACAATTCACATGTTCATGAGACCTGATTGTAAGTATGAGTGCCAATGTGTAAGTGAGCATGTCGATGGTTGTGTGCCTATATATGTGTGTGTGAGTCGGTGGGTATGGAGAGGGCAAGACCCGTACCAAAAAAAGCTTATACCCACACTCACATATACACTCGCACTCTTTTCACTCATCGCAGTCGAATGTTTCGCTTCAAAATGTGGAAATAAAAGCTGTGATCAAGTAGAACAATTTCATAACTGGTGAGAACACATTTTGTGAAGATGGCCTACAAAGTGTTGTTCTAAAACTGTCTACTTCGGCGAGTTTCTATTGTGGAAAAAAGGTCGACAATTGACAACAACGAAAATTGATCGAACAACGATGAAGTGAAAAACAAATAGTGAATGAATTAAAGTGTCGATCGCATGCAAAGATCTTATCGAATTTTGTCAAGATGATGAGAATAATGATATACTCATATGTGACGAATCAATGCTGGACCCATTTAGACTGAAACTAACTTGTGTCCTCTTATAAGTGACATCATTTATAGGCCTTGTATGATACGTCAAATATCTTCTTGAGACAAGACTGTTATAATTGACTTTTCTGCTATCTCTGTATATTCTGTTTTTCACATTTGCATCTAACATACAGAATTTGCACGCATTCGTAAACTGATCAAATCTATGTGCAGGCACATGTAGATATTCATTATGTTTCTTCTTTCTGTGCCGAACATATTCATGTTCTTAAACGAAATACATGATAATCATCGATTTCAAAACTTTTCATCTAGCAAATATGATTAACGCCGCACAATCTCTGAGATTCATAGACCAAGCAATGTCGCTTCAGCAATAATTCACTATATAACAGGTATTCTGAATGAATGTAACATATTCAGTTGGCGTTTTGATTTGCACCAATAAATTATTAAATCTGACTTTAAAAGTCAATCTTTAAATTCTCAATTAGAGTAAGAATGAGAAAACCCTATTTTTCTTATGTGGTCCTATCTCCTCTATCACCAGCTCAAGTTTAATCCATATATTCAACGCTCGAAGCATCAAATTAACTTTCAATATGACTACTTTGATATAGGCAGAAGCAGAATTTCTAATGTCATTGTCGAAGGCGATATTCCATACCTCTATACTTCTAAAGTAGGAAGAACTGTAGAGAAATATAGAAATGTTCTCAGGAAGATGAGACAGTTTTTGTTAGTTTAAGGTACTTATTAAAAAGTAAAAATAAAGAAAGTCATAAGAAATATATAGCATAAAATATTTCATTGTTAGTTACAGAAATACGAAAATATATGTCATTAAAACTTTATTTTGTTTAAGTTTTTTCTATTTCTTATCAATGATCGATTATTTTGATTCATTTTGTATGTTACTTTTATATTTTCTGTTTAATTACCATGCACTGATATTTGTTAGTTATTCAGCATGATTCGTTTATTTTTATCATACTTGAAATAAGCACCATTTTCTTCTTGAAAATGTCAGTGCAAATGTGAAGAAGTATGAAGAACTACAGAAGTATGGTTTTCCCCTTTGAGAAAACTTCTGAGGCTATAAAATATCTATTCAAATTTTTTCTTAGCATGCTTAAATTTTTTCAAAAAAAAATCGATTTACTTTTCGTTAGCGACGTAATGGAGTACGAAAAAATGCTCTTATAAGTATCATTTAAAAGAGACAGAAACAACAGTAATATCGTTGAAGGTTGACATCAATGGAATATTTGGTATTATTGTCAAAACTGTAAAAAAACGTGCTTTTTTTTAGAGAATGTAGAAAAAAAGCCAATGAGTTCATTGCCATAATGTCTTGGTGGTAATTCTTTGTAGGAACAAATTTCCAAAGAAAATATCTTACCATCGTGAGGTCTGTTAGCTTAGCGATAAATATAAATTGAAACATTTTGTTCAAAACGAGAAACTTTCGAGGAATGTGAGCTTTTTCGAATCACTCTGACGTAAGGATTCCTTTTAGATGGGTATGTTATCTGTAGACAAGCTGTCTAGATGATGGTAAGACAAAAAATTGTTGTTTCGAGACTTGAGAAAACTGGTTTTTAAGAAAAAGTTTTGTTGAAATTTAATTTTGCTAAAAATTTCATCATAGATGTGACTTGTATTGTAGAGTCTATTCTGAAGTTTTCGAATTTTTTGTTTGTTGTATGATTAGAGAGACATTTGCTAATTACTATTTAATTAATAGTCAACTGAACGAATCAATATGTCTATGCTAAAAGAACTTATTTTAAAAAATTAATCCTTGTAAAGAATAAAAATCAAATCAAAGTTTAGTATGTCTTGTTTTGTCTGACATAGCCTGTATATATTAATAACATTTATTAATTTTCTTCATTTTTTCTTTGATTATAAAAATTTTGAATATCATCATTTGCTATTAATTTTTGTAATTGTTTTAATGTTAATAAATTTTCGACTATATTTTTTGTAATATGTTTACAATTTTTAATATTAAGTATATTTAAACGTTTTAATTTTCGACATATAGAATGAATTGTATCATCAGTAATTTGTGTTTCACTTAAATAAAGTCGACGAAGTGTATTACTATATGAAATAAGTGTATTAATAAATATTCTTGTTGGTATTATACGAAAACAACCATTAAAATTAATTTCAATTAAATTTGGACATAAATCAATTAAATAATGAATTGATTCAGATTTTAAACATGATGAATTTTCAAATGAAAGTATTTGAAGTTGTTGAAAAGGAATTTTTTTTTGAAATTTTTGTGATATTTGTAAAAAATTTAATCCTCCTGAAAGATTTGTTGTTAACATTTCACATTTATTTAAATAAAGACCATAAAGATTTGATGGTAAATATGTTATATTTCGAATAGCAGTTTGATTAATATGAAAATCATATTGTGATAAATATAAATAACGAAGATTTGGATAAGATATTTGTATTAAAGAATTTAATTGTTCAGTATATGGAGGTGGTTTACCTGAATTATTATGATGTAATCCACCAGAAATTTTTAATACTTCTGTACAATCACGAGGAAAACGACGTAAAAATTTTAATAATACACGATTTGAATAGACTTTTGATGTTAAATCAATTGTTGTCCAAAATTCATCATCATAAGCAATACGACGAAACCATTTACAAATACTATTGAAAAATAAAGATATTGGATAAATAATAAAAAAAGAAAAATGATTAATAAAACCTAGCAGCATGAATAAGTTCATCTATTGTAAGATATTTAAATATTGAAAGAAGTGTTTCATCAGGTAGTTGAAATATTAATCCATTTTGTTCAATATATTCTTCTCGAAGTTCTTTTTTTCGTTTTATACGAGTATTTAAAGACATTTAAAAAATCTTTTTATAAAAGATATTTAATTTTGAGTTTATATTTTATATGATTATATAGTCATTACTCAAATCATATGAAATTTATTTTATTTCATTTGTCAAGATTCTATTTACTCATCATTGATTGAATTATCCAATGAAAAATAAAATGGCAACCTCCTTTTTTTTTTTCTTTTGATTATGTACGATGACGCTACTTCTCATTTAAATTTTCTTTAGAATGAATTGATTGTATATATACGTGTATACTTGACTTAGAATAAGACTTGAAAGAAAATAAAGACATTTGAAGATTTACGTAAAGTGCTATCAAAATTTATTTATCGATCTTTTATCATTTCATAATAGCAATGGAAATTACATCTCCAGATGATCCCGGCTCGTAGTATCATCCTTTTTCTTCACTTTCATTCTTCAAATATTCGTTTTCTCGAAGTGAAACTATACGTTCAAGTTCACTTCGTGACGATGGCGCACTTAGTTGACCCTTCCGGAGTTTTTAATTACTCTCCTCCGGAAGAGAAAATCTAAAGAAAACACAAGTGTGAATCTACTCTTCATATCCACATCCTACGAGGTGGCCTCCTTAAATGTTTCCTATAGATGCTGTCTAGTGTTCTAATAAAAGCTCTAAAAGGATTTGTGAGTTTTCCGAAAATTTTGAGTCTCTAGAAAAATATTCGATAGTTTAGGTTCTGACATAAGCTATTTATGTCGACTATGTTTTGGAGGACGAGTTTGTAAATTCTATTTATTAGTAAAAAGTGTTTTTGTACTGAACGTATTGATTACGAATATCTGCATCTAAAATGATAATAAGAAATATCTAATTGTTTTTTTCTTGTATGATTATTGATAAAGAATGAAGATATGTAATAATTACACACAAGAAAAGATATTATTGAATGATATCACACAATTACATTTATTTGTCTATTAGTAGCATAATAAATCTATCAGGGAAAGAATTTCTATGTAGAAAGTTTATTAAGATTTGAGAAAAGTATAAATTCTTTCGATGTAAGGAAATAGATTCGGAAATATACATAAAACAAAAGTTTTATATTCATATAAATATCATAGCTAGAATAATAATATAAATATAAGAGAAAGTAATGTTTTTAAAATCTACACTGCTTGATTATCTGATTTGGTAAGAATATCAACAATTTAAGGTTTAACATCAGTATTTTTAGCATTAGCTGCTTGATAATCAGCTGTAGCTTTTTTGTAATGTTCATTTTTCTTCAGATCTTTTCCACTACTTCTCATCATAGTATAACCATAATCTAAAAAATAAAGTACTATAAAAAAAAGACAAAAGAAAAAATATATTTCATAACATACAGATAACAGCGCCAAGAACAGCAATTGCACCAATTTGACCAACTGGTGTACTCATAAATGATTGGTTAGTTGATTTACTAGAACTAAAAAAAAAAAAACATTCATATTTCATTAAATAGAACAAAAAGAAAATCAAATTTACTCTGATCCTGGAGACTTGCTACTACCAGTAGAAGTATTTCGACGTTGTTTATCACTTGATTTATCAGCTTCATCTACATGTGCATGATCTAATGGTGGTGCATCAGAACTTGTTTTTGTTGGATTTGTATGATCGGATGCAGTGCCACTTGGTGGTAAAACTGATGAGTCACCTTTTTTTGTTCCACCTGTTTGTGACACTGTTTTTGTACTACCAGACATTGGTATACCCTTAAAAAATATAATAAGTGACGTATATCTAACTTTTGTATTCTATTTTTTTTTCAAATAGCATTAGTAGTCCACGATTTTTGTTTATCTTGTTGCTATTCGTTCGTTATTTTTCTTTCATTTTACATTATTATTATCTTAACTATTCATTTAACTGGCAAATAAATTTGTTGATATATCTACAGCAGTTCTGTGAGCTCTAATGATAATTATAGTGAATCGAAACATTACTAGTTATCATCCGTAATGTCTATCATATAGTAATCACAAAAAGTTCCAAAATTTGAATTCTTTAGTCTTATAGTTTGACTACAAATAGAGCATAATGAATATCCTGTTCTAATCCAATTTTTTCTCAAAATTCCACAATCGCAGTTATCAATAGAGATCAGACTATACTGGCGCTATCAACTTCGGACTGCTACTAGCGATCTCTATTCCTAGTCAAAATATCAAGCAAACGAATTGAAGTTTATGTACGCAAAAAAAATTAGAAACTATACTATTGAAAACATTCTAAATCTTGTCGTTGGTACTTTTTTGTTGTTGTTAAGAAACTCTATGAAAGAAGTCTGGCGCTAGTTGTTCTCAATATGTACTCAATGACCTTGATTGTTATGAACATGAATGGAACCGCAAAACCACAAATTAAAACTTACACTTCCTATTTTCCTTCGAAATCTATATATGTGAGTTGTATAAAAAGAAAATCAAATATCAATATCATACTTGGCCAGGTGTCGGTGGTACTGAACTAGTAGTTTGACTTGCTTGTGCACGTGCTATTAACGTAGGAACATAACGAGGAATGGTAAATATTCCTCGTGTTCGTAAAAGATATGAAGACATTATTAAAAATCTAAAAAAACATAAACCAATACGAGTGAATAATTAGAAGTCTAATTTGCTAAATTTTTTTCCTTCTGGTTGTTTAATAATTAGAATATAGAGTACACGAGAGAGAGTGAAAAAAAATCGCTTATATTTTTCTATGGAAAAGTCTATGAATTTTACTGACATTATTGTTCATGAAGATTTTTTCTTTGATGGATTAACACCTTCACGAGGTTTATCTGGATTATTGTCTTCGGCTACTTTAGCGTGAACAGCTGATTCAGATTGAAGATCCGGTCTTGTTATACGTGCGTGTACATCTTTTAAATTTTCTTTTTGATTTGGTGCATTACCAAGTAACATTTTATAAGCTCCATCTAATCAAAAAAGAAACAATTTATTATTATTTCGATTAAAATAATTCTTTTTTTTTTTCTTCAAAACTTACAAATTGATATAGCAGTAAGAGCTACTAAACCAAATTGACCCAAAGGACTTTTTAAAATTGATTGATGTCTAGACAAAGAAAAAAAACGTAAATTAGAATTTAAATAAAATTTATCTTATTTTTATTTTTATACTCTTTATCTGGACCACTTGACGTTTGAGATGCTTTAGCATCTGCTGTTGTCTTATTTGGATTTGTTTTATCATAAGCTGTTTGTGCACCTGGTAACATACTTGCACTACTACCACCACCAATATTACTTCTTCCCGTACCAGATGGTCCATCTGTAGCAATAAATTGACCAGAACCCGAAACAATATGATTTCCTCCTTTAGCTTCAGGTACTTTAACTGTTGTACCTGGTGGTAAAGTATGTGCATTCATACGTGATACATATAAAAGATTTGTTGTTGTACGAGGTATAAGACGACAAATATGTGACATTTTGTTTAAAATTAAATAAAATACCTGAAATAATAAAACACGTGTTCGATATATATATCTATATACTTATAAAATATACTCTTTGACCGATTATTTTATTACGTAGATATTATCAAATATGTATTTAGTCAAATTTCATATGTGATTATTTTTTTTTATAATCTACTATTTATTAAACAAAAAAAAAAGTAAGCTTAAATTTAAAGAATAATCTATGTATCTATTTTAATAAATCAATATATACTATTGTTTTGTGTTACTCAAAAATATAAGTTTATGATTTAATTAATCAATTTTTTTCTTATTAGACTCAAAATAAGTGTTTTAAATTATTTAGTATAAAAAATAAAAATAAAAATCTATAAAATACATAAAAATTGAATAGACATATCATAATAAAAGTGTACAATGCAGATGCTGAATGCCATGTCTATCCTATATATAAATAAAAACAAAATAAATACGCAATGGATTTTGAATAGATTTCTATTGGTTAATGAATACTATTTTTATGTTTTAATCAAAACTCTTCCATTTTTCCTAAAATATTCATTCAATTACAGATTTTTAATTATGAAGATTTTTTTCTTGAATAAAAAAGTTCAAAAACATAAAAGTAAAGACACGTGACAAAAACACTTTATTAACATTGACACTAGCGACAAGAGGTAAAAGAAACAATGTGTACTTATTGTTTATCATAATCAGCCTTGTACATATGGAAATCTGTAATTAATTTTTCATTAAATTAAATTATCCAAATGATGATAATATATTCTTCTATTACAAACGATTATTCATTAATATATTATAATCAAAAATTCGAGTCCTGCGTCATTTTAACTTTTATTTAATTTTATAAAAATAGAATACAATTCTTCTCATTGACCCTTTGAATATACAGGAATGTGTATATGTAAAAATAAATCCGGACTTAATGATTGTCTCATAACTTTGAACGCTTATACACATGAATGTCAATAATCTGAATGATCTTTTTAGACAATATTGTGTGCCAGCGAGGCCAATTGTTTTTAGTTCTAGTCTCAGTCAAAAGAAAACTTCGTCTCGATTCCACCGCGATCATTTTGTACATATCTAGTACTTATAGAAAAACAAATCTATTTTAACAAGAAATAAACAATGATATATTGTAGAGAAAAAAACTAAAGTCTTCCATGCTCATACTCTTACTGGTTTGTCTTTTGTTATGGCAAAAAAAAAAACGATGATCTAGTACGAGACTTAATCAACTAATTTATTGAGGCTTTTTTTTATTGGTCTCTTTTTCTAATAAATAAATCTGATTCAATTTAAACTGCAACTAAAGTTGAGATAATCATATCATTTTTTTAGTATTGACAAAATTCTAACCATCTTGTAAGTAACACTTTTGGCATTCTCATGCAAGTCATACAATTTTCATAAATAATACAAGTAGCTGCAAGATTAGAAGTCGTGTAAAAATACACAGTTTGATGTATGTACACTTCGAGAAAACTGAAAATGTTTCAAATAACTTGCATGAATTAAGACGACTTGAACATTATTTTGCAAATAAATACGTGTTTCTTTTGAAAGATTTTGTATTTAATTGAATACTATAATTAGTTTACGGGCTGTGTTTCAAGTAAATAAGCATCTTTTTCTTTTTTATCTCTGTCAACAACTGGTTGTTGTGTACAGTTAGATAATTTATAATCATTAAACGAAAAATAAATTCAATGTGATTTTGAAAGCTTCCTGTTTGTTTTTTTTTTCTATAATTATTAAAATGAAAAAGCGTCTATATCTGAACAGCAAACAATTAATATTATGCCGTGAAAGTAAACTAAAATTTTTCAAGTATTGAAACTAATTTCCAATGTATTTAAATAATACAAAAAAAAAATATTCATAGTACTATCGTTAATTACATTGCAATTTTTTTTTTCAATTAGAATATTATATACATGTGTAAACAAGAGTTCATCAAATATTTCTTTTTTATTATAAATCGTCGAACACAAAAAAAAAAATAAACAATAGAATAACACATACAAATAGAAACTATGTACGTTGATGTTTTTGTTACAATATTCCTTCTTCATCTTGTATTGGATTTGAATTGAGACTATCATCATCTTCATGATTATATTTTTTAATTTTAACTTGATATTTTTCATTATTTAAAATATTTTTTGAATGAGTAGTTGTTATCATAGTTGATTTATTTTGTTTATTTTTTTGTTTTATTTTTTTATCATATTTTTTATAATCATTTGGTATAGATTGAAATGTTACAGTTAATTTTGATACTAATGGTTGATAATTTTTTTCATTATTATTATTATTATTACCAATAGATTTTGATTGTATATCATTATTAAATAAATCATGACTTATATTTTGATTATTATTTGTATAATCAGGATTTGTTGATTTTTTTGATGAAATTGGTGATTTATTTGTTTGACCTTTCATTTGTTTTGTTACACGCATATTTTTTTCAGGATGTAAAAGTATAATATAAACTTTAGGTGAAAATAGACAAGCTAATGCTACTGTAGCACATAAAGATATTGTTATACATAGAGTTGCTATATGTACCTTAAAATCAAAAAAACAATTAAAAGAATTCCTTTATAATCTTCGAAATTTAAATTACTTGATAACGACCAGTTTCATAAGCTGTAAAATAAATTGGAATAAATGCTAACCTATAATAGAAAAAAAAAATAATATTGTTATAACTTTATGTTTTTTTTAATAAAAAAAATGTTTAACAAACCAAATAATACATGTTGTATAACAAGTAAAACCAATAAATTTTGTTTCATTAAAATTTTCTGGTACTTTACGTGTACGTATAGCATACATTGTACATACAAGTACAAGTAAAACATTATAAGTTAATGAAAAAAGAAATGAATATTTATTCATATGACATTTAAGTGTTACTAAACGATCATAAGCTATTAAATCAACAGAAGGACGTTCGTATGCAAGCCATAATAATGAAAGTAGAAGTTGAATTAATATTAAACATGAACAAATAGCTACTTGAGAATTTGGAGATATATATTGAGGACGTAATTTACCTAAAAAAATAAAATTTATTTCATTCTTAAAGATTTATCATATAAATATGTTCTTGTAACCTTTTGCATGTCAACATTTACATGACAAGAATAAATTATCTAGATGAACTTTTACTAAACATCATCTTATATAAGAAAAACTATCGGTATACTTCCATAGTATGACGCTCAGAGAATAGCCAACCGTTTAAGGGATCAAACTACTGCCGGTATAGCACACATTATACTGAGTTATCCATTGGCAGTTTTTACATATAGATAATTATCTTAAATCGTATATACTATTTTTACAATGAAAAATTTGAATGTACCTTGTTTTTTTGTACTTTCAAATATTCTTGCAATACGATTTGTTTTTGTTAATAATGCTGCATACATCATTGAAAATCCTAAACCTATACCTAAACGTTGAATAATACATGTTATAATATGTGGTTTTAATAAAATAGGAAATGTCATTAAATAACATAAATGTATTCCAGCTAACATTATAAAACAAAGTTCTTTTCCACTTGCTTTAACAATAGGTGTTTCACGTTTGTTATAAAAAAGTATAACAATAAATAATGTAAGAATATTACCAATAATTGATAAACATATTGGTATAAGTGCTTGTATTGATAAAATTTCAATATATGTTACTTTAAGTTTAAAACATGATGTACGATTTGTTGTTGGCCAAAATCCAATTGGACATGGTAAACAATATTCATTTTCTTGTGTATCAACAACAATTGATGTTTCATTACATGGTGTACATACCCAACAACATGAATCACCTTGAAATTGTTTTAATTCACCTACACGACATGGTACTGAACAACGTGATATAGGAATTATTGTTGTTGTTGATGATAGACTATTAATATTTGAACCTGGCCAAACAATTGAATCAATAGCTATATTTAATTGACCATTTTTATTTCGACCTATTTTCCATTCACCAACAGATATATATTCATATGGTGATGCATTTATATCTGATGATGTTAAATGTGATCGACGATAATTATATATACGATAATGACCTGGTACAAAACGTTCAGAATTAAATTGTATTTGTCGATAATCAGGCACTAAAATAAAATTAAAAAAATTATTTTTGTTGTTGTTGTTTTTCAGAGCATTTTTTTTCTTTCATTAACAAGAAGACAATATCTTCAAACTGAAACTAATAGTTTTCAACTTTTGTGATTAGTTCAGTACATAGCTAAGGAATGACTAGAGTTATTAGAATCAAAATTTTTATACTCCGACATGAACTGCACTCTTAATACTTTCAATAAAATTCGCATTTGATAGTCGTTCTGAAGATATGTGACACTTTTTTTTTTTTTTTATTTATGTTCAACGATAACCACACCATATATATTTTTCGAAACAATCTTGATGGATGTTCGTATAATCAAGTTATAATTGGCTATTACTTTTCAGAGTAACATCTCGGCTGATTGGATTCAGAACCTATACGACAAATTCTAGGCATGTTATTCAACTTTTCCCATGGGTATTTTGTATTTTAATTCTGCCGCTGCTTTAGGTTAATACCTGCACGAAAAACAAAAAAAAAAGATTTATGATCATGTAATCCGATAATTCTGAGAATTAGGTTCATCTCAGTGAACATGATCCAAAATGATTTATTATACATCTACTCTTAAGGAACATGTAGCTAATAATATGATCGAAAAAATTATGAATTTTTTTTTTTTCGTCGAGAGTAATCGAGTAATGTTTAATAATTGGTTCATTATCTATTGTCTGTACGAAGAAACAAAACTAAAAAAAAAAAAAGAAATGAAATTCTTCTTTTTTTTTTGCAACAATGCATTTATCATTGATTATTACAAAATCGATTTGACATATGTCTATAGATGAAGACAAAAAAAAAAAAAAAAAAAGAAAAACTTTACTTGTAAATGTTTTTTCTAAGATCAATTGAAATAATTTTGTACCATTTATATAATTTAAAGAAACATGAAAACATGTTGATGATGTACAATTAAAATATGTATGTAATGCTTGAGCAAATACATATGTTGCATCAACAATAAATTGTAATTTACTATCCCAATTTGTTTCATTTAATTGATAATTAGCACATATTGATGATGATGATGATGTTAAATTACAACCGAAACGATTTTCCCAAAATTCATTAAACCATGGATTTCTTGATGATATTGATTGTTCATCATTATCATAAAAATTTTCATATTTTTTTCTATTTATTATATCAGGTTTAAGTGAATTAAAATAACGATCAAAATTTAATGGTTGTATTGAAACAAGTTCAAGTGTTAATGCTCCAACAGCTATATCATCTGTTTCACCATTAATTACAACTGATGATTCTTTACCCTAAAATTTTAAATGAAATATAAAAACAAATAACAAAAAAACTATCGAAATTCTTTTTATTATACCCATGCATCACTAGCAATTAAAACAGGTCGATATGTACCATTAAATAATTTAATTGCTTGTAATAATTTTCTTGCATCTTCTTTTGTAACAAATAAAACATAAACACGTGCTTTTACATCAGATTTAATACGTTCTAACATTGTTTCTAAAATAATTTTAATATCATATATTGATGCATCACGTTTTAAACGTTGTTCATCAGCAATACATATTCGTTGTTGTTGTTGTCGTTTTTTATTATTTAATAAATTTATATCATCATCTATATTAGTTGATAATTTAAGTAAACGTTTAAATTCACGAAAACCACCTTCACCATAATCACCATGTGAATAAATTGCATTAACATATGTAAAATTTAATGATTGTAATATATCAACAATTGCACGTGCTTGATTTGAATCGGACGGAACAGTACGAGCAAAATAATCAAATGATGGTTCACTTAATTTAGGTGTTGTTGATGCATATGATATTTGTGGTAATTGAAATAAACGTAATAAATTAGCAACATGTACACTAACAGAACTTAATGTTGCACCAACAACACCAAATATATTATCATTATGAAATGATTCTTGTGTTGATGTATTTATACATATACATGTACCTGATGCTAAACGACTACGTACAAATCTTAATGATTGTTCTAATGCATAATTATCATCAGAACATGTATCAAATATAAGTGCACCTAATTCAATACCAGGTAATAATTGTTTATTATTATTTATTTGTTCAATAGCAAAAAGCATTGCTTCTAAACGTTGTATACCACGAAATTCACTTATAGCTCCACATGGTTCTCGTGGATTACCATATTCATGTACAGGAAATAATCCACCTAATGTAACATCACCTCGACGATGTGCATAACGTTCTGTTGTTGATAATGTTTCATAGACGAATAAGATAAGAAAGTAAAAGATCAATCGATAATGATGATAATAATAATATAACATCGATTATACGTATTTTACGTCTAGAAAAATAAAATAAATATTATCTATCATGAATTTAAATATGAATAAAATCTATATGTGTATAGATGACAATTTTGGTTTCTTTTTTTTGCTTTATTTCTAGTACTTTTACTTCCCGAATCATTCATTCTCGTTTTCAAAGTTAATCTATTTGACAAAGACAACAAAAAAAAAAGGGAAGTTCTCTCCATCGCCGCTTCTATTACTACTACTGCTAGATCTTCCTTTTCTTTCCCTCTCTCTCTCTCTCTCACTCACTCTATTTTAGCTTTCTTTCTTTGCCTCGGTAATTGCATGGTGCTGTCCTTCTCATTTTCTCTCGAATTGCATCTACTTTTTGATTATAGTAGTTGATTCATTTGATTACGATATATTTTTTTTTCTTAGAATGTTTTTCGAAGTAGCATCTATTTAAATGATGTTCTATTTAGTATTGTTCAATTGAAAGACCTGCAAAAGTCTATATGAATGTAGAATTCAATTGACACGTTATGTATTAAACAAATGGATCGTCAGGCATTTCAATACTTGTATTCATAAAAATGAATAAGACAAGTTCTTCTTTGTTCTTTGTTTAATCGCATCCATTTTTTTTGTATTATGATTACGAGGATACTAGACAAAAAAAATTTCGTTAGTTCCATCATAAATAGGGTGGGCGACATGTTCATCTTCTTCTTTATTCCTACATAACATTTTTAAGTATTAGCTTCCACTTGTCAACTTGTTTACTAGACAAGATTGTCTGTTATCGGAAAAAGATGATCAGAAAGGCGACATAAGGAGAAAGATACGAATAAATGTCGACCGATGATTATAATAACTAGCGAAAAGATGATTAGTGAGTTGTCGATATATAATAACAAGTGTTAGTTAAAATTTTAGAAACTTATGTTGCCAACATTTGTATATGACATGATGAACTTTCTAAATTAACAATTCTTTTATATGTTAAATCACTACATTCATAGAATACACATTATTTCATTCTACTGTGTATGAAAAAAAAAACGCTTGTAAAAAATTTCTTTCTTTTTCTCTTTCGCTTGTCTTTTTCATGCCGCTTAATTCAGATTGATATTGATAAGAACAATAATCTGCGATGTGAGGCAAAACTAAGTGCACGAAGAAAGAAGTCACTTTTATTATGTTTGGATCGAGAAATGCATATAAGTCTTTTTAATTTTGTGTCTCTATCGCTCATCTTTATCTTTCTCTATTTCCAAGAGAAATTCTTTTGTCTTGGAAAAAAACAAAAAAAAAAAGCAAAAATATATGAATACATCTATAGAGCATGAACGACTGGCATATAGTAATTTAGTGTCAACAAGGAAACATGCACATATTAAATCAAAGTCCATTTATATTTTTCTTTTGTTTTTGTAGATTCTATTCAAGTCGAGTTAAATAAAAAAACATAAGAATGAGATTCTGGCATATTGAATAGACTCTATTCGATGTCAAAACTTTACATAAAGATATTCTAAAATAACGACAATATGACATAGGTAGTCAAGCTGAAAGATGTAACAAAAATTTTCTTTTTCTTTATAAGTCACATCACGTGTGTATAGGAAAAGACACAATAAATATTGTCTTTTTTTTTTTTTTTTACAAAAAACGCATCATTAACATGCATATATTAGTATAAAAAAAATATCTCATTCGTGCGCATAAATCCCATGTTAATATTCGTCAATAACTCGTTTTTTCTTTTTACTAAAGGTTGTCTTGTCTAATTACAGAGTTTTTCCTACTATGTTGTTCACGCATAATTTCCATACTAACCTACCCTTTAATTTCAAATGTATACAACCATATAATGATCTTTAATGCACTTCGTCTTTTTTTCAAATACGGGCAAAAAAAAATTTAAGAACAAAATCGTTTCTTTTTATTCTATTCAAACACACGAGATAAGAAAGTTTTAATGATTGATATACTTAGGCAGAATATGTTGTTTAGTAAGTACATATGAAGAGACTCGACAAAATCTAGTCTCTGTTTCATAAATAAGCTTTTTATTTTTTTCTATAGCAGAAAAAAAAATGCAATACACTCGTGTGTCATCATGCTTTGTTCAACACGACAATCAATAATTCTGTTACTAATCATATCCTTCGAAAGTGCAGAACGTGTCCAATATAATAGATTAATTTATTTTGAAAAATCTTCACTTTACGAGAGAACATTCCTATCTGATACGCACTGTTAGAATTCATGTTTTGTTGGCAGCTAGGCTTGATCATACATATGAATTATCTAAAAGGATTTGTGCCATTGCTGCTTTATTTCAAAGTTACGAGCGGAACAAATATCATGGTAGATGGCGCTGTGTTTTTTGCATAGATTATTCATCCTAAAATTCTCAGTTGAATCTAACTTTGTGTTCAGAAGATGGGAAAAAAAGAAGTTCTTCTAATAATTGTACTGTTATAAAACACATAACATAATACGCATTCTTGAAGAACAAAGAGAAAATATTTTTCTTTACGTTCTATAGAATAGAACCCTTTTGTTGTATCAAATGCAGTTTTTGAATTTTGTTACTTCGATATAGAAGTTTTGTTTCGCTCATTTTTTTTTTCTAAAATATCATCACCATTAGACTTTGATCAGTATCTTTCTTCGAACGTTCATTAAATGTTGATTGTTTTCCTTGTATACTTTTTCATTTATTTTTTGGATAAAAAAAAAGCAAATACTATAACTATCTTTTTATTTTAATTTTTTTTTCTTCTACGTGAAATCAAAAGAGAATGAAGAAATCTTGCAAGAGCTCATAGATGAAACAAATGAAAGTGATTATTCAAAAAAATAAAAAGAGCCATAAGACATGTTCTATCTCTCGAACGCAAAGTCAGATTCACCTGAAAAAGGTATATCCTAGTTAAGATACGAAAAGAAAAGAAAATTAGTGTAGAGAAGATAGCGCCATCTACCACGATACTTGTTCCGCTCGTAACTCTGAAATAAAGCAGCAATGGCACAAATTCTTTTATATATATATGATCAACTCTAGCCACCAACAAAACTTGAGCTCAACTGGTGCATATCAATTGGGAATGTTCCCTCATTAGAGTACTTTAAAAATCCAAATTCGGACTTTTAAAAACTCTAAGATGAAGACTTTTCAAAGTAAATTCATCTGTTGTGTCGAACACGTTATGCTCTTTTGAAGGATGTGATTAGTAATAGAATTATTACTCGTCATGTTGAACAAAGGCATGATAATACACGAGTGAATTGTATTTTTTTTTCTGCTGTAGAAAAAAATAAAATCTTATTTGTGAAACAGAGGCTAAAGCCTGTTGAGTCTCTTCATATGTACTTATTAACCATACATTCTGTCTAAGTATATCAATCCTTAAAGCTTTTCTCCACGATTTTATTATTAATAAACGACAAATAGATGAATAGACAATTTTGTTTTTGTAGCATAAAAAAAAGAATTAAAGGATTATTCAAATTTGTTTAATATATTCAATTATTTTTTCTCGTTTGTGTTGTTTGAATAAAATGATCAATTTGTTTGATATCTAACATTGAACGTATACGATTTGTAGATTTTTCATAAAGTTCCATAAGATCATTTTTAATTGTTGATGGTCGTAAACATTTTTCTTCAAATAAACGATCAATATCATTGTTTGTTATTGATTTTTTTTTAATTAATCTTGTTTGTCGTTGAATAATTGTTGATGATTTTTTATTTTTTTGTCGAATTTTAGTTTGACGTCGTTCTTCACGTGCTTGTTTAATAGCTAATTGAAATAAATTATGACCAATATTATTTACTAATGATTGATTTGGATCAATTGAAAGTATTGAATGAGATGATAATGTATCATCATCATCATCATCATTATTATCATTTTTATGATTAATTTCTTTATCTTGATTAATCTTTTTAGTTTTTATTGAATATTTTTCCATTCATTTGATGATACAACACAATAAAAAAAAAAAAGAAGCAAAATATTAATAGAATCAATTAATATCTGTCATTTGAGAAACATAAAATAGCTCAAGCGCCAATCGAATGAACTTTTTTTTATTTCTATTTTTATCGTTGAAATAGAAAAAATAAATTTTTAAGTAAATATTATTCATTTCCGGAGAATGAATTTTTTCTTTCCGTAGAAAACATTGTCAAGTATAATATTTCATTTACATATGAATTATCAAATGAAGTATTTTATTTAAAAATCAAATGATTTTTAGTAATAAATTGATTATTTCATATGATATAAGATATTTATATTGATAGAATTTAAAAGATTTATTTTAGATAGGATTGTTCAATGTCTTTGATGTCAATCATTAGAAATCAATTAATAAATAATTTAATTCACTTGACAGTAATGACAATGTCATTGTATTGTTTGACACCATTTATCTTAGGCGAACTTTTATCGTTCAATTTAGCACCGACGATAAAACCTGAGTCTTCTCCCCTGTAAGACAAGTGTTAGCAACAAATTTTAAAATTTTCCAAAAAAGGAAAGGACTCAGCCTTTCTGAGGCGTAGTCATATTACTTCGATTCTCTACTAGAACCTAGTGAATCTAAAATTTTTGTACGCTCCCTTTTTAGTCTGAATCTGATAGTTGTTCCAGAGATGCGAAATCATTTTTATTGATTATTTGTAATCTGTTACCAACATACTCGATGCATTTCTCACGAAGGACTGGTAAATTGCTTTCGAATCAAGACTATGTGCATTAAGTAAATCTAAATAAACTATGAATATTTCCTGACAATATATTGCTGCGGAGATGGTGTACTTTTAGGACAGTTTTTAATTGAATGCCATAGTTCCTCTTAGGAACATAAGGAAAACTCATTTTTGAATTTCGACTTGAAACTTTGCATAGAGATAGGTCTTAATGAGAATAGGTTTTTTTTTGTGAATGTTTCATATCTTGCCGCTGAATATGGCTATGATCTTTTACATCGTTCATATACATTGATAGATTCGATATTCTTAGTTTAGGATAGAAGTAAATCAAAAAATCTGAAACTATTCTTGCTAAGACCTGCTATTATACAAAGTTTCAAATCGAAATTCGAAAATCAATTTTTTTTTGATATCCTCAATGAGGACCACAGTTTTCATTTAAAAATTAACGAACAAGTGTAGTATCTCCGAGAATCCTGCGGGACAAACTTTTTTCGAGTGCGCGAATCCCGTCTAATTTTTAAAATGTCCTAAGACGTCAGACAAACTAAATTTTTTGGAACTGTTCAGCACGACTCTACTATCTCCACAGCAGAAAGCTAAGAGCATAAACTCTTTTCAGGGTATTTATAGCTCATTAGGGTCTATACATAATGTGGATAGTATGACTCGTTGGATCAGTTTCAAATTCCAATCTTGACTCGACGTCAAGTGCAAAAGCAATTCAATGGACTTTATTCTCTACAGTTTATATCGAAATTTAATTGTAAATTATGCTTTGATACATAGAAAGAGAGAAATCATTTTTCATTGAGATGAATACTTCTCTCTAAAAACAGATCATTTATTATGTTTGAGATAAATGTTTTACAATAAAAAAATGTAATATTAATTTGTTTATTTATTTTTACATTGATGCACGATATGGCATTTGTCGATAAATTGATGGTATTGGTGTTGGTCGAGCAAAAAAAATAATACATAATATTAAAAATACAATACCAAATCCAGTAAAAATTAATGCAATAACTGTCATTATTAATTCTGCTCGTGTAACAAATAATTGCCATACAATAAAATATAAATATCCAAAAAATATAGCAAATGTTAATATAATTGTTATAGCAGATAATAGAATACTTTCAGTTCGATTTGATATTGATCCAAGTAATATACGAAATAAATCAATAAAAAATACACTAAGCATAAGAATTATTTCTCCAGTTAGATGACCTTGATTAGGATATATAATTGTTGCATTTTTATAAACAAAACAAAGAGATTCAATAAGTAACCAAAATAATACACACCAACGATTTATTGTTAAAAATATTTCAAATATTACAGATGAACGAACATTTGACAATTCACTTGCAGCAACAACAGCCATCTAGAATCAATATATATATATATATATCAATATAACCTTTTCAATAACAGAAAAAAAAAGATTGAACATAAGAATGTATTATCAACGCAGTATGTTGCTATGGATATTATGTTTAACAAAAAAAGTTCTTTAGATGTCACCACTTATCAGTTACAGAATAAATGGTATAAGTGCACATCTTTTCGATGGATACATTTGACCATAATGTTGACAATACCAACGATGATTTAATAAAGCTGAAAGACATTGATTAACAATAACCCATATAGTTAATGACATAAAACATGATGTACGATGACTAACAAGTAAAAATGATATATAAATAAAAATTTCTGCTATATAATTTGGACAAGAAAAATATTCAAATAACCAATAATCATTTGGTATTGGATAATATTCATTTTTAGTTTGACGATTTTTTGCTAATGTTAAATGAACATAATATTGAATATAACTTGCAATAATAAATAATAATAATGATAAACAATAATTTAATATTGAAATATTTTTATATGAATATTTATCATCAATTATAATTGTTAAACCAACAAATGGATAATGAATTAAACCAACAAGATAATGAATAAAACTCATTGTTGAATTTTTACCAAATTTATGTATATATATACATTCATATAAACGTCGAAACATATGACAAATAAAAATTAGAAATAAAAAAAATGATAATCGATAAAAAAGAAATAAAGGTATATTTATTAATAGACCAATAATATAAAAATGTAGAAAAAATGATTTTGGTACATCACTAAATAATTTTTTCTTATTTTGATTTTGATTTTTTAATTTACCAAATAAATAAAAACGTTGAAGAATTATATTAATTATTGTTAAATTTGTTTTACCATCAATTAATAACCATATACCTGGTAGTAATATACCAGCTGATATAGATAACCAAAAAAAAGACATTAATAAATTTATATCGATTTCAATCATTTTATTTCAATCTAAAACAATATAATCAACAATTAATTTCATTATAATCATATTAAAAAAAAAGTTATTAATACAATTTCTGCAAAATTAATACATAAAATACGATGTAGCTACTGTTGATAATCACGAGAAGATTGACATCATTCATGTACGATCTGTGATGGAAAGGAAGCCAGTGCTAAGGCGCCTGTCACCGTCGTGACAATCTCTGACTAGCATCCATCGAGGTCTGTCATGGTCTCCAGCTAGCTTCTTTAATGAAAAGGAGCTACTGGGACTTATTTAAATCGCCAGAGTTATCTATGGGTAGTGTATTATACACTTTAATTGTATCAAAAGTAAGGATTTGCAGATCCGGCCGGATGCGGGTCTAAAGTTTTATTTTATTGTCGGGCCCGGGTCCAACCTTTTGTTTTTTTTAGGCCTCATTACACATTTTTGTGAATCTGCTGCTTCTCAGATGAGAAATATAGCAACAAGATATAAGTATAGATTGAGTTTTATTCCAGAGAGTGGCGAATAAATCGTTAAAACCTGAATCCTCTACTTGTTCATGTACATGAAGGATGACGCGTGTCGATGAAAATACGTCAGGTGCGGACCCGATTGGACTCGATCGGATCCTGGTCGAGAAAAATGTGGACTCACAGCTTCCTAATCAAGAGAGAGCCATAGTTATGAGGAATTAGCCGTCACTTCCAGCTGATGATCGGCCATACGTGCTCTTTTCGCCCATACCGTTATCTAGGCACTTGCCTTCAGTCTAATTTCTTCCGTTTGATGATAACATATACAACAGGACTTATAGTGAAATCCCCATAATTCTCAAAAAAATAAATCCCAAAGCTACTGGTAGTGGTGTCTCAGAATAATTCGTATCGACGTAGTTTAGAATAATATTCATTGAGATTATATTTTGTTTAATATTTATGCTATAAAAGAAAGTCTTTTGAAATCGTAGAGAATCGTTTATTATTTCTTTCTAAATAGGATTTGTTCACGATACATATATATACACAGAAAAAATGAACAGACATTTGTACAATTGTTTTAAACAAAATAATATTCGATCATGAAGCCTTCCATGTAGCCAGGATAAAAGTCTATGACCTTGTATTTTGGAAAATTTATATCCAGATATATATATATACATATACATTCTTATGGAACTGGACAAGATGATTTAAACAAATGTATCATCATCAATAAATGGTATTTGTGTATAAAAAATTGGTTGTTCAAAAGAATTAATTCGTTGAAAATTTTGATAAATTTTATAATCTACATTATTATCATTTGATTGTAAAGTTAGAAATTTATTTGAACTTGAATATTCAATATTTTGACGTTCAAGATTATAATGATAAAAATGTTGACGATCATTAAATAGACGAAGTATCATTGGAAGAATACCACATAAAATTATCGATGAGATTATCATAATATAAGCTAAAACAATCCAATTGTCTGTTAACATTGTCAATACAAAAATAATTTTGACTAGAATCGATTAATAATAGATATGGCTTATATACCATTGATATAGAATCTACAAAGAAAAATTTTTATCTAACTTCATGAATGTATTTTTATCAAGAAATATTCTCTCATGCATAATAAAAAAATTCGAATTATGTTCTACTCGAATTCTTGTTTTTTTTAAGCATTTGAATATCGTATTTATATTTTAAAGTTCAAATAAGTAAATAATATCTTACACAATAAAATTAAACATTAAAGAAAAACAAAACGAATAATCCAATGATCTATTCAAAATAATTAAGCAAACATTATCTTTAAAATAGTATATATGTATTTTATTTTGATTATTTTTTTGGTTCAGATAACACGCATTTATTCTGTAGTGTTCAACTCTATTGATTGTTAGATAATTTAGACAGCACTCTGACTGCTCCGAAATGCAGATCTCTAATCCTAGCAGATGTTATTGATATATGATCAAAAGACTGTAGATCAATAACGGCTCAATTGTAATATATGAACTATTTCTTTATTGCATTTCTGGAGGATTAAATAAAAGGGTCAGTGAATAAATGAGTTCCAAAATAGATAGAATAAAACAATTTCTCTATGATTACCAGCAGCAGCTACATTGTGTTTCACATTTTAATCCTGCAGAGATTGCGCTAACAGCTTTTCTTAATAAAAAAAAACAGTTTATTGAAGATTAATTAATATAGAAGAATAACAAAAATTATTATTTAATTATTAAAAATAAAAACTGTATAAAATCATAATAATTTAATAAAAAAACTTATTGTACATAATAAATATATATTGTTAACAAAAAAAGGAAAACATAGTAATAATATTCAATTTATTCGACTAATCAAGACAATAGTGTATTTTTGCGTTTATTGTTGAGTAACTAGAAAAAACAATTATTAAATCTCATTGATTAACATAATAAATATTTTCATAAACACCAGTCAATATTCAGTTTTATATATAGACTTCAAAAACAAAGAAGTTTATATTGAGGTTCTTATTATAGATTAAGCATCTAAAATAAGGAGAGATTTGTTCTAGAAAAAGTATTTGAAACAAGGGTTTCATCGATTTCCAAGGCATTATATCGAACCCGCTTATGAACTCGCAGAGGTGATTTTACGCGATTTTTCAAAAACTTCGCTTTCTTTTTTTATTATGAGAGACATACGTAAAAGTTCGGATCCAAAACCGAGGCGTTAGCGTTCAGGATCCTATAAATTCGGATAAGAAGGTGAAAAACGAAAATAGCCAATTTCATCTCTGAAAAATACTTCCAAGTATCTGTGATAAAAGTTTCAGGCCAATCGGATAAAATTGAAGAAGGATTATGAGAGAATTCGCTGTGATCCTATGGAATACCAGGACCTTCCCAGAAAAAACCACCAAAGTCCTGTTTAAGGTTTTTTTTTCTGGGAATATTTACCTCCCCACTTTAAGTACTCTATCAATAGTAAAATTTTAACGCGTATTGGTTGAAGTCTTAAAAATCTCATATATACTAGTTTGTACAAAGAGGTTTTAGAATTTATGACTTCGTATCTGCAACATGCAAATTTTTCAAAATATTTTATATTGTCCAATATCTTTAAAAGAATGTCTATATCTTTGAACAGCTCACAGGTCGAAGATACGAAGTCTAAAAATTCTGAAACTCTTTTACAAGTTGATTTATACGAAACTCTTAAACGAAAGTAATTTCAAAAGAAAGTTCTCAACAACTTATTCTTTTTGGTCCTGATCAGAAGAAAATATTTGGTTCTGGTTTCGTGCTTAATAATACATGCAGTAGTGAAGAGTACAATATCATTTCCTAGCAGTGTTAATGAGCTCGAGACATTGATTTTTTTAAGTTCGCTAATATTCCGTCTATTCTACACGTTTATGTGTTCGACAACTACGTTGTTTACGAAAAAAAAAAGGATTAATTTTATTATGAAAATTGTAATAGTAAATATTACTCAATTATTTTCGCATAAACTTTTAGAACATATGAGTTATTAGAATAAGTCTTACACGATCATAAAAGATATCACTCGGAATAAAAAAGTGTGTTTGTCCTGGTTCCAATGGGACTGCGATCATCTTGCCCGTATCGTCAAAATCGCTATTTCGTGGAACTTATTGAATATAGTGACTCGCCATTAGAGCCCGTCGGATCCAAGATTTTTGGACCCGGACCCGCTTGTTTAAAAGATGTTGGACCCGGATCCGACCCGGACCCGCTTGTTTAAAAGATGTTGGACCCGGATCCGACCCGGACCCGGTCACTTAAATTTTTTGAATCCAAGCACGATGATAAATCAGTTTCGATAATATATTCAAAAAGTCTTTTGTTGCTTTTTGTATATTTTCTAAATACATTCAATTTTTTTTCTTCATAAAACGAAGAAAATTTTGAAAAAATTCACAATACATTGTATACATTAAAGTTTTCTTCAGATCTGGACCCGACCCGAACCCGATCACAAAAAAAATTTCAGACCCGGACCCGAATGGCTCCGGGTCCTACCCGATGGGCTCTACTCGCCATTCTCTAGTTTATCGCGACATAAAATAAAAATTTTGTTACAATAAAAAACATTGTAAAACAAATTAGCGAAGAACTACATAAAAAGTTATTCTTCGCATCGGATGAAAACCAAACACAATATCTTTACCAGAGGTGCAGAATCTACCCGTATACGGTAACGCGCGGTGGGGGAAATTTTCGGATCATGATGATCTAAAGATGTGTTTTGTTGTTGTCCAAGTTGGGAAAGTTTTCGAAAAAATTTCCCCGTTCGCACAAACCTAATCGTTTTACCGGCAGATTCTGCAGCTCTTATCATTACTCACATTATTATCATTCCTTCGATATATGGAAATAAAATTTCATAATAATCTCAAAATAGATATTAAATAGTTGGTGAACATATCCAATTATCAACAAGTCTCTTTTCAATACCAATACATTGTAAAGCTAACATAATATATTCATCAAGATAAGACCATATTGTTAATTGTGTTGTTTGACTATAATCTCTTGCAAGTTTATGTATTTCAAGAAACATATCTTGTAATTGTTGATCTTCAGTATTTGTCCATTGAATACGATAATTATTAATAATTTGACGATAACGTTCTGTAATAAAATTTTGAGTTTGTAAAGCTAATATAAGACGAACATTATTTTCATTTTTATTTGAAAGAAATCTTATAAGTAATTCATGCCAAATTGATTCAGGTATTAAAGGTTTTTGATCAGTTTCAATACAATTATCATCAAATATATTTTGTTTTATTAACCAATCATTTAAAATTTCAATAAAACAAGCACGTAATAATGGTACAGGAGAAATTTTTTCATTAGATTTTCCATTTATACGTAATAAACTTCTTGGTTTTTCTTCAATTTTTCTATAATAAAATTCAACTAATGGAATATCAATCGAATATTCAGGAATAAAAACTTTAAATTTTGGTTCTAAATTTTTCAAATAATCTGAACATGCATTACTAACAATTTGATTTGATTGATCAATAAAATCTTTCGATCTATTTTTATATCTTAATTCAATAAGATGTTCAGAAAAAAGCCATGGAAAACTAAGTATACGTCGATTAGATTTTGTTGGTAAACGATTACTTTGTTGATAACTATAAATATAAGCACAAGCTGCTTTAGCTAATTTATTTTCATTACAAAATTCACAATCAATTCTTTTTGTACGATTCAAATCTGGATTCTTTACGAATTTACAACATCCATTATTTTGACGTCGTTGATCAAATTCATTATAAAAATCTTGTTTTATTCTATAAATTAAATTTTGTACTTCAATTGCAGCTGAATCTTCAAGACTACCTTTTTTACTTCCACCTGCTGATGCATCCATTGATTCACAACGACAAAAAAGATCAATTTCATCTTGAAAACGATATAAACTTATAATTTCAAGTAATTCAGTTTGATAGATTCTATATAAAGTTTTTATTTCTGAAAGATATTTTTTCGAATTGTCATGTTTTATCAATGGATCAAGTAATTGTTCATCATTTATTAATATATTTGATTTTTTAATAGTTTCATCATCTAATTCTTGATCTTTAATATCCGTACCAGAAGTTAATGCAAGAGCTAAATTTATATGACGTAAATTACCATGATTACTTATTGCACGACTCCAACCTACGACAGCACGACGTGCTGAACGATATAATTTACCTGAAAAATAAAAAACAACACAAATGCACACAATCGATTTTCCTGAAATATACTATTTTAATGATATTATGAAACAAAAAAAAGTTGCAATATATCCATTTTCGGTTTATTCATATATAAAACGCAGTATTTTTTATTTAGGATGGGTAGATTTTGACGAGGAATGCAAAAATTATCATCTCGGATGCTGTCTTCTATGACATACTGAGATTGTAATGGTCCCAATTTACGCACTCGCTGTAGGTCCACGTTTTTGTAGATACGGATCTGAAAACAAACTCAACGTACAGTTATATCTTGTTGTTGTATTTCTCATCTGGAAAGCAGGAGATCTACATAAATGAGTAACCACCGTACCCGACAAAAAAAAATAATCACTAATAACGTATGTTTTTTTTTTGGATAGAGCTACGAAAAATCAGCAAAACAATAAAAATAAAAGTAGACATTCCGAGTAGTACTACAAACTAGGACAAAATCAAAGAAAATATTTGATTAGTTGAAATACTTTACTATCAGGAGAGATATTTGTCAAATTTTCATTAACAGATTTTAGTGAAAGACCTTCGGAAAATCGAGATTCTTCAAAAACAGTTTTCTGGATTCTATCAAAATGTATTGTAATTAAACTCATGAGACCAAAAAAACAATTGGTTCTGCTCGTCACACTATATGAAGAGCTTGAGATCCTCTTATTTTTTTTTCACATTAGTTCAAAATGGATTTTACAGTAAAGACAGTGGAAGGAGAGTTAAAGAAAAGAAAATAATAAATGCTTACCAAGAATACGTTCTGATGGATAGTATTCTTTTTTTCCACGTCCTTTCATAAAATCTGGCCATTTGTCTTCTAGTCCTTTCCTAAGTTTAACAATTTCTTCATTTGTTAAAGGATGTTTACCAGTTTTTGCAGCATCTACTTCTTGTGAAATATCTCCAGCTAATTTTATACATGTTTCTGATTTAATACCTTGTTTATCTGCATAAGCTAAATGAATATTTGATAAAGTTCCAAGACAATCTTGTTCACTAACTTCCATAACAACTTGATTAATATCATCTCGAGTTATTGGATGATTCAGTTTAGGTGGATCTTCTTGAGAATCATATTCATAAGCAGTTTCATTTGATGTTTGTGGTATTAAATCTTCATGCCATATAACAACATATTCATCGCCTAAAAACAAAAAGAATTTATTAAAAAAAAAACGAATCTTTTGTTTTTCAATAAATATTAACCATCTAAGTCCGATCCTGATATTTCATTTGAATGTGGTCGAGGACCTTTTTGTGGAAAAACAATTACATCTTTTAAATGTCTTAATTCAAGACAATCAATTGCATCAAATACTCGTAAATCACCTGGATGATGACATGGATTTTTTGTAACAACAACTTTATTTGTTAAAATTCTACATTGATCAATATTATTTTTTCTTAAATATTTTTCTTCTTTGGTTAAATATAATTTATTTTCATGCATGATTGTATATTGAATAAAGACTTGACCATATTCTAATATACCATATTCATCAACAATACCAAACATATTTCTTGCTTTTTTATCTGATATACGTATTCTTGTTCGATCAATTAATTCACGTATAATATTAAATGCACATGTTGTAATTAATTTTATAAAAAATTGTTCTTCAATTATATTTATTTTTCGAGCTATTTTATGTAATCGAAATATTGGTAAGATTTTTTCTTGTAATAATTCATATGCAATTGATGGTGTTAATAGAGAACGAATAAGCCATAAATGATCTTCATTTTGTAGACAAAGAAATGTTGTATGAGGTATATCACGACTTTCAAGTAAAACAATATCTTGTCGATTGAGATAAAGAGTACCTAAATATTTACAATCATAGGAAAGTCGAAATATTCTTTATTTAAAATCTAATTTAGATTCACTAATTTCTATATTTCATATTAACGCGCTAAACCGCTCGACTGAATTAATCCGAACCAATTTTTCTTATGAGTCACGAGTAGAAATTTTTGGCCGATCAATCTGACGAGGGATATATCCTCAATTTTGAGTCGGAACTATGTGCATAGTGTAGACGTAAATGTGTCTTGGCATTGACTTAAAAAATACCCTAAAAATTTGGTATCTTGGCAACAATACGTTTAAGGGTTCGAACTCTCTTCAGGATATTCATAGCTCATAAAAGTTTACATAATGCACATAGACTCGATTAACTAAAAACAAAGCATTTCTTCAATTCAATAATACTTTTCATTAGAAGTGTCAGAATTCTTATCCCTCAAAAACTCATCTAAAAATTTGTTTTCTAGCATTTTTTTTATACAACTTGTGTTGCACGTTAGTTCGCACTATGACGGTACTCATAAGTGCTGATATTCTACCGGCAGTAGATTGCCAGTTGGACAACAACTCTAAGTAAAGCGTGATAGAATGGTGGCTAGAGAAGAGACTTATTCATGGGCACAATATTAGGTCGAAATTCAGTAAAAAGGTCATAACTCGAGAAGGACAGCGTATGGGGATGAGCCCTTTTAGGCTTCGTCTAATCTCATCAAGCTCTACTATGTGGTATAGATCTGATCCAAGACGGTGCGTCACACTTAAAGATCTTCCCTCGTAAGCGACATGTCTATTGTAATAAGCGATATGAGTAATATTGAAGGAGCGCAATATCAACTAACAGTGGTAGCAACAAAAATTCATTATTCTGATTCGTTGAAATTGGGTGCTGGGCTCAAGTACGAACAATTCTTAGCTCATTACTCGCTAGATTGATTTATAACAAAATGATCTGATTTTAAGGTTCACTTCATATCATTTATTTCACACATACACTTTTAAGTCAATCTACTAATAATAATACACAAAGCATAAGAATTTCTATTCAAATAAATACAATTTTTGAGAAAATTTTCTTATCTTCTGAATATAAATACTTACGTGGTGCTGATAATTTACATATTTCAAGTATATCATGATCACTGATAAATTTATTCATTGAATCTCGAATTTGTAATTGATATTGTTGAGTATCAAGTCTTGGATCAACTGAAAATGTACCTTTACAACCACCATAACGAATTTGTAAAACACTAAAATCACGACGACGTTTCAAGAATTCTTTTATCTATTAAAATATAGTTGAAAAATAAAATATTTCTTAAAATAATTATCCTACTTCATCACGAAGTTGTATTGATATTGTTCCAACACCATCAGTAAATGTGTACTTCTTTGTTGCATCTTTTATATCACGTTCATAAGTGACTTTATCTGCAGTAATCTAAATAAGATTACAATCATAAAATCTTTTTTGCTTATTTTAAAAATAAATAATTAAATTATTTCGATATGGACACAGTAGAACCCATCGAGTTATTACGAAACCTCAGATCCGACTCAACAAATCATACTCTAAAACTAACAACCAATCATGACTCGATTATTATAAGATCATGGTCAAGATTGTTTGAGAAAATACCTAAAGTCCTAGCAAGAGCCCGTGCATACTGCACGAATGCTTTTTTCCTGTAAAGTTTCACATTTCTCCTTTAGCCTTGATTTGGTAATAGACAATCAGACAGTTCGCATTATATATATAGAGAGACCTCACAGCCTTATACTCTTGTGGTATTAATTCTTATAGCCTTATTCCCTTATCCCTAATATCCCATGCAGCTTCATCTACTTATCCGCTATACCCTTATCTCCTTATACTCTTTTAGCTTTATCGCTTATGCCCTGTAGTTTTAGCCTCTTATTCTTCCCCACCCTTATATCCTTATCCCCTTACCAGCTTATAGTCTCGCATTCCTGTAGTCTTATTCCCTACCTCTTACAGCCCTTGAGAATCTATGGGTAGTTTTATATAATAGCCCTTGTGGACCTATAAGTACCTCCATTTGATAGCCCATGAGAACCCATGGATACCCCCATATAATAGTTCTTGAGGACCAACAAGTTCCCAGTAGCACTTGGTGCCTTCCTCTTATAGCCTTATTTGATCTTTGACCTGGGCACAGAGGCGACAGACAGACACTGAACATTATATATATATATAGATGTTAGTGGCTGAATTCGGAACGACTATTAGACTAATGACAGAAGTTTCTCAACTGATTAATATCGTTTGCATCCGAGCTCGAAAAAGTTTGAACAACTGGTTTCGAGTCCTAAAATTTTGACCTTCCCATGGATGTAAGTATGAAAATATAGTTTCTTCTTCCACACCCTTATGATATCAATAATTTTTCTAACCTGAATTGTTGCATCTGTACTTGTAAAACAAAGTGCAATACGTGCCGCATGTTTAGCTACAACACGTTCTTTATCAAAATTTCCCATCCAAATATAAGCATCTTCATGTGAAAGATATCCATGTTCTTTATCATGATAATAAAACCAAAATTGTTTACATTTAACTTGACTTTGAGAATGATGTAAATATTTATATCTTCGTTCTGGTGTTAATAAAAATCCATCTGTTAAATAATATAATATTTGTTCTTTTAATGAACGAAATGCACTAGGAAAAAGTAAACGTTGTGCTTCATCACGTAATTCAACAAGAGCAAAATTTAAACAACCACCAAATCGTTTTTCACGAAGAACACGATTTAATTTACATAATTTTAATGGACGAATTTTTATTGTTGTTGGTGTTAAAACAACTGATGGAATATAAGCTGTTGATGTTGTTAATTGATTAAATTTAAGTATTTCAAATTTTTTTTGTTTTGATCGTACATATTTATCCTTATAATCTTCAATACCTATTTCAATTTCTTTATCTAAATCAAGAAAAAAATATTCTGATAATCGACGATGTAAATATAAACATAAACGATAAAAACGATTATCTATATCTGAAGAATATTTTTCATCAAATTTTAAACCAGAATATTCATGTAAACAATTTATAAATTTTTTTGTTAAATTTAATTGAATTTGTGCACGAAAACCAATATTACATAACATAGCCCATGAATATGATTGTGTAAATGTTGAAAATCTTTGACCTTTAAGTGAACTTAATTGTCCTAATGATACGTTTCGTGATCCTACTGAACCAAAACAAACACGTATACGATTGTTATAAAAAAAATCCAAAAAAGTTCGAAATATTTTTCGTATGTTTTTTAATGATTCATCACGACATGTTTGTAAAAGATCATCTTTTTCATTGGATAAAGTATTTTTTGATATTTTATCATCACGTTCAAGATATTCAACTATTGATTGATTATTTTTAAGTCTGATACGTATACGAGTTGTTGAAAATAAAGGCATGATTTCTCTGTCATATTTTCCTTGACGTTCATATTCAACAAAAATATTATTTTCAGCAGATATCGATTTTATTTCTCCATATAATTCATGAACATTTCCTTTCATATTTACAAATAAATCAAATCCATCATTTCGTAATTGAACAATAACTGCACGATCAATAATATCCAGTGGTATTTTATATTTTCGTCGAATTCGATATGAATCAGTATTATTATTTAATCTGTGAAATTCATTTGTGGTAATATCAAAAGCATCATCACGAAAATATAATGACCATCGGGTCTTTTTACGAAATATATAATCTTGATGAAGATAAAAACGATTCATTGATGTTAATGCTCCATAAGATAAATCAGCATATATAGTACGATCAAATTTAATTAAAATTCCTTTCGCAGAATCAGATTCTTTTGAAATTTTATCACGAAGTATTGAATCATAAAACATTGGTACACGTTTAAACATAAACCAATATGGTCGATTTTCTTCATTATTAATTTCTTGAGGAAAAAGTTCTATAAGACTACATGAAACAGATTTTTCTAATTTTATTGAAGAAATATATAAACCAAAGCTCCATATGTCATAAATAAATTTTGATGAATTTAAATCTATATCAGGTTGTAATTGTTCAAAACGTTTACATGCATGACGATAGCCTTTGTCACCGGAATCATCTTTATCGACAATAAATGATATTTCAGTGAATGTTGCTCGAAAATCGATTAAAGGAGATGATACACGAGGTGCACGACGTTCATTCTAATATATAAGATAGATTTGATTATTTATTTAAAAATATATCTATTAATTTTAAACTAATTTACTTTCATAAATAATCATTTTACAAATAACACAATTTAAAAGAATATTAAAAAAAGTTTCAATTTAAAATCTACAGACTGATATAAATACGGCTGAATCAAACCTTTGGAATAGATCTGAATTTGACTGAGAAATAATTATCTTCACACATAAGTCATATTTTCGTTTTCCATAAGGTTATCATTGTCTACACCAAAATATAAGGTAGTCTATGATTTTTTTTTGTACAATAAGTTTCGATATAGCGTAGCTTCTCAAAAGAGATACTTTTTAATTAAATATATAGCTATTTAAAAAATCATAGCTGTTTAAACTGTTTCGACTATTTAAACCACCACAGCTACCTAAAGTTTCCTATAGCTATTTAAAATTTCACACGGTTTTTGAAATTAATATAACTATTTTTTTACTATGAATTTTTAAAAGCAGTCGCCTGTGTAAAATACATTCACTCTGACAAAGACCACGATTATGGTACAGCGGCGGATCTAGAATTTTTTTGATAAGGGGCGATTCGATAGACATGGGGCGATTTTGATCAAAAAGCAAGTTTTGAAGTTTATTAGTAGTAGAATGCACTCTATTTTTAAGACTTTTCTGCTGGGAACATCCAAAAATTTTTGTTTCGAATGGGGGCGATCGCCCCAAGCGCCCCCCCCCCTAAATCCGCCACTGTTATGGTACATACAACAGTTTGATTCTTTCTAAAACTCTTTTTTTTGCTCTAGTTTCATAATCGAAATATTCCATTTTTTTTTTGCAATTCTGCTCAATTATATAATTAAAAGATATACACATACTATATAATTTAAATGTATTTCCAAATCACAGTAAAATTATATAGTTTTTTTTTCATTTTTATCAAACTCTGCTAATGATCTGATAAAAGAATATACAACTAACCATATAATTTAAAGAGATTTTAAAATAATAGTACAATCACATAATGTTTTTTCATCAAACGCTGCTCATTGACATAATAAAAACGTATAAGCTAATAGATGACTTAAATACATGTAAAAAAGATACTAAAGTCATATAAATTTTCTTTCCATCAAACTCTGATCATTCATCTAATAAACAAAATATAGAAGTAACCATATATAATTCAAATATATTCAAAAAAAGATAGTAAAATCATATATTTTTTCGTTGTTTTTATCACATCCTGCTCAATGATACGATAAAGAAATACAAATAACCCTATAGTTAAAAATGATTTAGAAATGATAGCAAAATATATCGTTAATATATATTTAGGGTATGGATGTGAGTGTATGTGATTAAAGACAAAAGGAACACCCACACCCACATCCTTAAGAACATTACAAAATGATAGTAAAATCATCGAGTTCTTTTTTCACCAAACTCTTACGTGTATACAAACATACACCGGCTCTTTAAAGATTAAATAGCTCTACAATAAATAAATAGCACCTGTAAAATACAGACATTAAGTAGTTCCATAGTAACATAAAACAGCTGATCGATAATTAAATAGCTGTAGAAAGGTTTAAATAGTCATGGAAAAATTAAATAGCTATATTAAAGAATGAAATTGCTGCACAGAAAATATAATAGAAAGATTTAGGAGAAAAAGTATCTCTTTTGAGAATGAGACACACAACACATGTGAATTCAATATTTTAGCCCAAATCGGATTTCTCTAACAAATTTTTATAAAGAATAATAAAACTAATGATTAGATTCTTAAATAATTTTCCTTTTTAAAATGTGTACATACTTGTACTGTTGGACCTTCCCGTTTTCTGTAATATGCAAGCTAAAAAAAAACAAAAGAAACGATATTCATAGGAGGAGAAAAAAAGAACGAATAAAATGTTAATATTACTGGTAATTTTGCTATTCTTGCAGGTTTTGAATAAAAATCTTTGTCCGGTTCAACATCACGAACTTGTGGCGCTGGTAATTGATGATTGTTTTCATCAACAGGTTTTTTTCCTATTCGACCACGTCCAAGAGATAGAGTAGGCTATAGTTAAAAATTTATATATATATAACGGGTGGCCCATAAATAATTATACTGTTAGTATTTTCGAAATTTCTACTCTATTATCGCTTTGACTAAAACACTTTTTTTATCAAAAGATAGCGCTTGAAATTTTCTACAAAACCATATATAACTAGTTTCTAAAACTGTTTTAGATATATTTGAAAAAAGATGAAAAATAAAGACATACAAAAAGCTGGAAAAAATAACGGGATGGACATAATGAAAGGTCGCGCTTTGCATATAATGTTTTCATTACTTCACCCTATTAAAAAACAAAATATACCAAAAGATGCAGCGCGAAAAGCTCTACAATTTACATAAGGTCACCTATATTATAATTGCACTTTTTGTTTTCAAAACGGACAAAGTTTTAAGCGATCAAATTTCGACCGTGCGAAAATGATATTGCTTTTTGGTACAAGATGACTTCGTTTTTTTATTTCCTCTTTTTATAATTTGTTCCTTGTAAATTGTAGAGCTTTTCACGCTGCATCTTTTGGTATATTTTGTTTTTTAATAGGGTGAAGTAATGAAAACATTATATGCAAAGCGCGACCTTTCATTATGTCCATACCGTTATTTTTTCCAGCTTTTTGTATGTCTTTATTTTTCATCTTTTTTCAGATATATCTAAAACAGTTTTAGGAACTAGTTATATATGGTTTTGTAGAGAATTTCAAGCGCTATCTTTTGATTAAAAAAATGTGTTGTAGTCAAAGCGATAATAGAGTAGAAATTTCGAAAATACTAACAGTATAATTATTTATGGGCCACCCGTTATTTATAAAATATAATATACTAACTGTGGAATTAATTGTAGGACTTTCTTGAATATGATCTGGAGTACTATTTTCATTAAAACCACTGTCATTGATACCTGTGTCCTCATCATCAGTATTATAAATATCTTCAGGTTCATTTGCAATTGTATCTGCTTGTTCAATTTCACGATTTAATTCTTCATCAATTCTTGGATCATCTTCAGGATCTTTAATAAGATCATCATCTTCTTCCATATTCAATCGATCATCAAAACAATCAGGTATTATATTATTTTCATCCATTAATGTTTCATTAATATCATCAGTCAATAAATCCATATCTTAAGTATAAAAATTTTGTATCAAATAATATGAAAATATTATTCTTTTACTTAAGTTTATTTATAGTTTCATCATATTATTCGTATTATATTTCATAATTGGAGAATTTCCCAGAGAGGGAATAATGTTTCATTTTAATCTCAAAGTTAAATTTACTTTTTTCTTTTTTGTTATTTCATATTAAAATTTCCAATGGCTAATCTAGAATCAATCAACATCTACTATATAGATGTCATTAGCATTAATAATATTTATATTAATCAATGATTAACATCATTTTTGCTACTGAGATGACTAATATATTTGAGAATAAATCATTCTCAAAGTTTACTTAGTAAATCAAAATGATGTAATCAGATAGATGTTAGAGCCGGGCATAGTGTGCATCTAGACAAATATTTGTCTAAAAATGAAAATTGCACTTTTTTTCAAGAGAAAAATATATTTCGAAGTATAGTCTATCTAATGGTATAAATAACTTTGTTACAACTTTTAAAGAAACACTTATTCGAAAATCATGATGTCACTGGGAAAAATTCATATTTGACAAAATATTTTGTAATAATAGTCTCTTTTACTGTATACGTTATATTACAGATTAGTTTTTTTTTGTATAGAATTAAAGGCGAAATTATTCTCTATCTAAGTGATATAAGAATCAAAAGTTTTAGAACAATCATTCAGAAATGATCGAATTCACTTTGCAAATCTATTTTCCACAGAAATTGAGAAAATTTATTCTACAGGTCGACTAGTTTCTAGTTTAACGTCCAGATTATAGAACATTTTCAACATATTCCTCAGATCTGAACTTGAACTGAACTCGTCAATCTCCAAAACTGACACAATGTCTCTTACCAAAAAATCCACTGTTAACAAATGACTTATGAAGAAATCATTTTTGAACTTGCACTCTATGCATAAGGTAGATTTCAGTTAGATATGAAATGTACCCTTAGACCTTCTTTCTCGAGTTATAGTCATTAGACTGAAATTTTATGCAGAACATTCTAATCACAAGTAGACTTGTCTGTAAACAAAATTTCGGATAGAAATATTGTCATTCGATTTGTGTGTACAAATCATACCATAGCCTAAAATTCGAGTAGAACGACTATAATTCTGAAGTGAAGGATCTAGGGATACGTTTCATAGCCTAGTGAAGTCTATCTGATGCATAGAGTGCAAACTCAAAAATAATTTATTGGTTAAAACAGTTCCGAGGAGCAAGAGATGCATAAGAGCAAGGAAATTTTGTTTTGCGAAAACGTTTTTCATCGATACCACCATCTAGATGTTTTTTTTTAGCCAAGATAAATGCACAAGCATCCTTTGAATATGTCCCTAAACAACTCCCTCGTTAGAGTAAATCAATCATTAGTATATACCATCTTATAAAGAAATATTTGCTGTATTTGAAATAATGTTTTACTTCTATTTTGAAGATTTAGCTTACGCACCTCTAGAAGGTCGACTCATGATTCCTAAACTTGAAGTTCTAAAAAAAATTTTGAAGGTACTAAGACAATACGTCGCAGGTGCATGCACATCGGTACGAACCCTTTATGTATTCACACATCTGCAACGATTCGTCCGATCACTAGATTGATCATTTCGTCTAATTCCTTCTTGATCATTCGTTATTCTAATTCTGGATTATTTCAATGATGATAAAACTTTTATTTAATGACTACATATTTTTTGATACAAAAAAAACAAAATATCCCAATAACTATATAATACAAAAAGATAATAGATTAACTATAAAATTCTAGATCACTATCATCTCGATTAACATCTGTTCTTGGTATTGTTGATGCTGAAGTTATTGATTTAATACTTTTCTTTGATTTTGTCATCATTGATGATGATGATGATGATGTATCAAAATCATCATCATTATCAATAATACCACGACCAGATGTTAATTTATTTAACCATGATGATGTTGATCGTGGTGTTGTTGTTGCTGGTGGTGTATTTGTTTTAATAATATGTTGTTGTATAGATTGTTTTTTATCTGTTAATGTATCATCATCAGAACTTGATTGTTGTATTCCAACAATTTTTTCAACAATATGTTTTAAAAGACTTTTAGCTTTATCATATAAATAAATAGAATTATTTGGTAATAATGTTGGTGCAAATTTATTAGCTAATGTTTGTGAACTCATTATATGTAATTTTAATAAACGTATAAAATGATCAATTAAACGTATCCATAATGAACGATCTTGTTCAGGTAACATTTTTGTTATAATATCTTTATCTAAATCTTTAATATTTAATGAAAGTATATCTTCTGTTAATAAACATTTCTTTATTGTTGTACGACGTATTATTGATGGTAATTGATCAAATATAACCATAGATGTTGTTGTTGGATCAAGATCTTTTAATCCATATTGTTGTTGTTCATTAGCTATATCAATTATTGTACGTGTTTGTGTTATTGTTGGTGGATCATGACGATAGAATTTTTTTTTATCAATTATATGATTTAATTCTTTTTCAATATAATCAAATAAAAAATAAAGACCTGAACGATGTAATTCCATACGTAATGAACCTGAACGTTTTGAACGTGAAAATGTATTTGATGTTGTATCAGATATTGATTGATCATCTTTTATTTCAGAATTTGTTGTACGATCTAAATTAATTTTTAATTGATCTTCATAATTTTTATATAATAAAGAAGAATTATTATTATTATTATTATTATCGGACTGATGAATAGTTGATGCTAAATAAAAAGAATTTATTTTTAATATTTTTGATATAAATAAATATATATTATTTACTATTATATCGAAAATTTCCATCAATTTTTTGTTGATTAGAATGACTTGATTCTAAATATTGTAAATAATCATGTTTTAAACGTATTAATTGTTCAGTATCAATACGTAATTGATTTAAATTATGTTCAGCTTGTGTTAAATCATTTAATAAATTTAAATTACGTTGTGTAGCTCGTTGAGATTCTTCATTAAGTTTTGTAAAATATGATTGAATATATTCAATTTGTTGTTGTTTTTTTAAACGTGTATCAATATTTGATAATGAATGTAATTTTTGTTCAAGTTGAATACGTTCTTCTTCACTTTTTAATATTTTTGAACGTAAATTTGCTGTTTTTTTATGATAATCAGCTAATACTGGCGCCATCGATGATGATGACGGATTCATCTTAATATTTGTCTGTTAGCAACAAAAATAGCAACGACAAAAGAAAAAAAAGAAGTAGTGCTCATATATATCGTCGCGAGATAAAGGTAAAACGCCTGGTCACATTCTTACCTTTTTCTTTTTCTTTTTTTCTTTCTCATTTCTGTTAGGTTGTCAAGAGTTACCGTTGTGTTACTATATCATTCACATTGCTTTAATTTGACAGAGAAAAAAAAAAAAGAAAAACAGAAGTTCGTTAAGTCAAAAAGATTTGTTCATATGAAAATTTCAAAATAAGTTAACAGTTAGAAATAAAAAACATAAACAAGCGACTTAGATAGGTTTGTTTGATTAAACATGAATGCATTGATTACACTTTACATTAGAATCCTTGAATTTCGTATATTGTATACACAAACGAGCATCCGACAAAACTTTGTTATTCTTTTTCTTTTTTCGATTCTTGTTTGCTTTATTTTTTTTTTTTTGTTTGTCGAGACAGTATATATTTTCATATATAGATTCATTTTTGTATTTTTTTAAGGTTTTTTATTACATAGAGCTCAAGATGCCAAAATTTCTTTCACGTTTATTCAGTGGTTCATCATTTCGTAGTTCATCATTTCGTGGCTCACAAACATCACTTTCTGATACTCATAGTCCAAGTAAAACATCAAGCAATATCCGTACAACTTCGTCACTTGAAAATCTTGCATCATATCATGTTACACCAAAAGAACTTGAAAAAAATAAATTACATAAAGCAGCATGGGAAGGAAATCTTAAAAAAGTTCAACATCTTGCACGACCAGGTCAAATTAATCTTAAAGATTCACAAAAGCGTGTATTTAATTATTTTATTTAATTCAAAATTCTTTTTTTTCTAATATGTGTTTTTTTTTTCGTTAATAGACTCCACTACATTTAGCTGTTGTTAAAGGACATATAGACATAGTCAGATATCTTGTTGAAGAAGGTGCAAAATTAGATGTTGTCGATAATGAACAACGAACGCCATTGATTAAAGCTATTCTTAGTGGTGTTCAGAATATAAAACGAAATTATCAAATATGTGAAATTTTAGTAAATGGTGGTGCTGATAAGTGTAAGAATTTCAATTTTTTAAAAGAATACATCCATGGGCAAAAGTTTTTCTCTTCACTTCTTTTCTTGGCAAGCTTTTCTCTGCTATTATAAGGATAAAACATGGTGTTGTTGAGGCGATATAAAAGAGAACCTCTAGTCGGGCCGAACAACACCATGTTTTGTCCTTGTAATAATAGAGAAAGCTTCGCTGAAAAAGAAGTAAAGGGAAAGAGTTTTGCCTACGAATGTATATATACGTTTGGAAATGACTAGAAAGATTTTGCAGAAGGATTCGTACCATTTTGAATTTCTTATTTGGTTATGAAAGCTGTTTTTTCCATTTTTATGTTTGTATTCCATCACATAGCCTAATTTTGATGATAGCGACAAAGTTAAGTCAATGGGAATCTGATGATAAAGATGCCTTTATTACATTTGATGTATTTTAGTAGTGCATAATTGTAAACTAAAAAACTAAATACACATAAAATGGTAGGAAACTCCAAGAGCTTCCAGAATATGGAATTATTTTATAGTGATCATGTATTTAAAATATGGACTACTGCTATTCATTTCTAGGCATATATATGTATTTTGTGAAGCACGATCTAAATGAAGTGTTGAAGTATAGAGGGGTATTAGAGGTCGAGTTTTATACTTTCTCCTTTTTATTTTTAATTTCAAAGCGAAATGCACTCATACACAAACGTATGTGTCTGATCTCAGAGAGAAAATACGCACATATATATGTGTCGTATCAAAATTACACTGTTCGAAGAAGTTATAACTTCGATAGAAAAATTTGTCGAAGTTACTTTTAATTCACTTATCAATAAATAATTTACTAAAGTGAATATCTTACCGGTGAATGTATGATCTAAAATAAATTTTGCTAATAAATATTCATTTCTTTAATAATATTATTAAATAAATAAATATTTATTAGTAAAAGTTTATTTTTGATCATACATTCAGCAGTAGAATATTCAGTTTAATAAATTGTTTATTGATAAGTGGATTAGCAGTAACTTCGACATGGTGTGGGTCACTTCTTCAACCAAACCCACACCCTATTGAGACAATCCTCAGCAGGATACCTAACAATTGATCCTCTGCATTATTCACTGAGGATATCAACGACTTTCTTATTGGATTTCTGGAGGTTTTAGTAAAAGGATGATGAAGAAAGATGTCCTAAAATAGAACGAATAAAGCAATCTCCCTATGACTAGCAATAGTAACTATATCGTGTTTCACATTTGAACTCTGTAGAGTTTGTGTTAATAGTTTTT
>CAJNOL010002180.1:0-44477 GCA_905250125.1 Rotaria sordida | reverse complement strand
GGCACCTGATCTCCATATCATACATTTAAAACAAATAATACCAATCGAGACTCTTCTCGAACCTCCATTTGAAGGCAAACTTAACAAAGCATGAAAAGTAAGAACGAATATTTGAATTGGTTTGTTTTAGGTGCTCATCTCTATCCGCCTGAGAAGAAAAAACTACCTTGGTACAAGACGAAACGAACAATATTTGAATTGACTTTGGTTACTATAATCTGTATCGTTGGCATTATTGTTGGCGCAGCATTGGGTTCGAGACGTACGCCTCCACCTCCCAGTATGTTGCATCAGTTTTCATATAAAAAATGCTTGCGTTTCGTTGTCAAGTTGAACGAGCAGAGAGTAGAGAATTTGATGCATGATACCAAACTCGAAACTAATTGATATACCATCTCAACCTAAATCTATTTCGAAACTTTCACACTAAATTTAAATGCGACGTGTTTATGTGTCGTGGATTATTGTGTCGCGCACTCCAGCACAAAAATGTGTTGTATACGAATTTGTCGCGTTCTTTCTACTGACTATTCGTTCATCGTTTTGTTATGTACACATTGCGACATATAAACAACGCGTTTGAACGTACGAAAGATAAATTTTTAAAATATTCGTTTTTTCTAGATTATTTCTCGGTAATTTTTTTTGCCGAGATATTGCTAATCTTGATTCATGATCGAGAGAAGACTACCCTGAAGCGGTCTGGTGCAAATCGGACCAACTCACGATCGGACAGATCTCAGGATCTGACCTGCTTGAGTTTTCAGAATAGAAATAATTAAATGAAATTAAATTGAAAAAAAAATTGGAATATGCTTTTCCAAAAGAACCAATAGAAAATGTGTTGTAGTCTTGCTGGAGAAAATGTGTTGCAGTGAGCTCCTCATGTCTCACTTTAATGTGTCACAAATCACGACACATGCGACACATTTTTACTTAGTGTGATTCCATGAGTCGTTATTCATTCAGAGAAATCTCATCCTCTTTGAGCAGATATTACTTAGAAATTAATGAATTCTTCTGATGTTCTTTGAAAATAATCACAAATAATGGGTCATCTATGATGCCAACACATTTGCTAGTTTTATTGGATTTTATTAAATATATTTGATTATTTCTGAATATATTCTATAGCTACTGGTTTAGTATTTACTGTTACAAGTGGAAACTATTGCAAGAAAATCATTTGGATTTACTATTGAGTCTTATATAATGCTACATGAATAGAATATGTCGATGTTTTGATCGGAAATCGTTTTCATCCGTTTATGAACAGACAATTTTTGATATCATAACAACTTTAAAAAAATGTTCCTTAAAAAGCAGTTCCTTCAAGACGAACATATCTTTCATTTATCGAAATTTCTTGGAAATTTTTCATCATAGTTGAGAAATTAAAAATGAAACAAAAAGTGTACTCTTGTCTTATTTTCTATCATTCGATAATAATTGCTCATTTATTTAGTATGTTTACCTCATAAAACAAACCTAATAGTTGATTATTTATGGTCCTTTGATTGTGGTGATGCTCGAGAAGATCTGACCGGTTTGTACAATGGTACTGCTGTAAATGGAGCTAAGGCTGATTCACGTGACTATTCCGGACAAGGCATGGCATTATATTTGGATAGGAAACAAAATCAATATATCATACTTCCTCGTTCATTGAATCTAACACTCAACACAAGTTTTACAGTGACTTCCTGGCTTTTAATTGCTGGCTATATGCCAAAAACTATTTTAAGCGATTGTAATAGTTTCAATTCAATATGCATCAGCTTTGTCATCACTGATACTACTCTGAACATTCAGATTTCAAATTGGGATAATGCAACTATCATTCAAACAGCATTTGTTTCTTTTCAAAACTACGCTTGTCAAGCTTGTTGGATTCATGTGGCATTCTCATTTAATCATCAAACTGGATCGACTATTTTCTATTTCAATGGGATACAAATTGGAGAAAAATATTTGAATTTGACTGTTGCAACCTTGTCACAACCAAACAAAATGAAAGCAACCTATATTGGATTGGATGCCGTGACAAATGCACTACCATTCTATGGTCTTATTGATCAATTGTCTGTTTTATATGCAGTGAAAAATGTCAGTGTAATTCTCTATGAAGCAACCGTAGTTTGTCGCTACAGATTCGATAATGACGATATCAATGTTGGTTGGGGTCCGAATAATATTCGAGCACGTAGTCAACATGTCTATCGATTGTACTCGAACAATAAGAGTACTCTTCTTTTCAATGATAGTGACTCGTATTTCCAATCAACTGGATTCACTCTAATGAACTCAAATGATTATGCATATTCTTTAACATTCTGGCTTCGTTTGGTAATACAAAAACCGGACAAAGCTAATAGTGCTATAGCTGTCTTACAGTTTACATCATTGATTACTGGACTATCAACAGACAGCTATACATGCATCATGAGTATACATGTTTACCCGGAGAATCAGACTTTGGGATATTTTTTTCCCGAATTCTTCGAATTAATCAATGTTAACAATTCCTTCATAGGAAACAATACTTGGGTTCATATTGGTGTGGCGTTTAAGAGCCCAGACACATATTTATATTATGAAAATGGCAAACTGATTTATAAAGACACGAATCCACGCTATGGGTCGATCATATCTAGTAATCCACGATTTTCTGTAACAATCGGTGGCGCATACTTGAATGATTCTGCACCAAACAAGCCTGATAATTTTGAACAGATGAAATGTTTTGCAAGAGTTCCGATCTTTAATTACACAAAGATGTATGGAGAAATTGATGATTTTACAGTTCATGCAAGACAATTAACAGACTCCGAATTTTCAACTCTGGCTCAATCTAATGATACACAAAACTTGATTAAAGAACTATGAAAGTTTACTTAGGGTTGGTCAATAGCTAGAGTATTAGCTAATTCTACTATTATCTTGAGGATATCATACTAATATTCATGTAGTATTTCTTTTTCTCTTTGATTTATTGTTAAAGCCATGATTTACTATATACCAGTTCAGTAAAAATAAAAACTCAAATATTAAGCGGTGCAAAAATCTGTGGAAAAATGTCAGACTCTATTAAACAACATTGCTGATTTTTAAATCAATTAATTTTTGTTTTTGTTGGAAAGAGCAAAGTTTGAATTACAAATTTTGTACTAGACATATTTTTCCAGAACAAATCTGAGAAAGAAGAAAAGCCAAAAACCAAACACCTCTAAAAAGGTTCTTGCAACTTTTTTGCAAATTGAAAGATTTGTATTTTCCGATTATTTTTAGCTACATGAACCAGATTGTAACAAAAAAATTACACCAAAATGTAGCGCATCAAACACTCTATCGATATCAGCTTTCGTAAAATTTTTTAGATTCGTTCTTCATTCTTTAAACTGAAAAGTTTGAAAATTGAAATTTTTGTAAAATAGAGTTTTTCGAAAAGATTATCAATTTACAAGGACATCAGCCATCATGTCCAGAAAGTATGATAAACTGAATTCTTTGTGCGTTATTATTTTGAAATACATCAGTTTATAGAGGCTTAGCAGAAAAAATAATTCAAAAAACATTTTTTTGTCGTTGTAAAACATTCAACTAGTAAGAATAACCAATTATACAGACTTTTTTAGGCAAAGCTGTATTTTATTATAAAAACCCAGTGTAAATTTAACTTGCAATACACCATTGGAAAGAGCCACTACTCTTCGTGCTACAGAAATCATCATTCAATGAGTTTTTCATTTCTCTTCTAATATAAAAAAATTAACAGAAAATATGTTCTGGAAAAATATGTCCGGTTCAAAATTTGTAGTTTAGGCTGTGCTCTTTCCAACAAAATAAAAATGATTGGTTTAAAAGTCAGCAATGTGGTTTAACAGAGTCTGACATTTTTCCAAAGACTTTTGCATCGCTTAATAGATGAACTCATTAATGTGATCCTCTAGAACGGTAAATTAGAATTACGTTTCATTAGCAAAATTCAGTAGTCATCAAGTTGTATCAATGAGATGAAGAGAACAACATATTGCGAGTATGAGAAATAATCGAATAATATTAGTAAATATGGAATTTGAAGTTGAAACTAATCGATTTTTATTGGTGTTATTATGAGAAAAAAAAATCTATAGTTAATGATGTGTACTTTTTTCGAGATACAGACATATCATTAAAAGATCTTGTTTTTTAGCTCCATGCTTTCTTATCGAATGCATAATTACAAGAATCAATTGATTAAGAAAATAGATCGTTTATCAAAACTACTATCGAGATTCGCTTCCAAACATTGATATTAATATACGGTAGTAACTGTTTAGACAACAGATCTTGAATATCGAGATAAATAAGTTTATTATCTTCACATTTCAAGTACTTGTTATATCAGAGAATCGAGGAGGATTGTTCGATCTTCGGCACATAGAAACATAGGATGTGTGCGAAGTGGAATTTTTCGTTGTCTACACTGATAAACAAACCTTTTTCATTCTGATGAATCATCACATCTTTCTAACCAACTAGAGTGTGAGTGTGTGTGGATGTGGCTGTAGATATGAGTGAAGACCAGATCCACACCCACACCCTAATAATATGAATGCTACTTTTCAAATTTCTAATCTCATTTTCTGTCCAACTTTAGATATTGGAAAAAAATAAAAAATTGAAATAGATTGTTGCTGCTGACCTAAACAGAAAAATTCGAGAATGAAAATTCTATCTTACTCAAAACAGTAAATAGAAAGCTGAAAGATTGATATGATTGATAAAGTTCCATCGTCTCATATATATTTATGCTACATATGTCAAAATAAAATTCCAATGAAAATATTAGAATTTAAACAGTGGTCTATATCAAGTCACTCTTGAGAATGTGGGTGTGGATAGACTATCTACTGATACCCACGCTCACATCCATATCCACATCGAAGGTATGTTATTGATTACATGTAACGGGTGATTCAAAAGTTCCCCGGAAAATATCGCTTCATTTCTCATCGGCCACACCATAACATGTTTTGGCAAAATAAAAAAAATACCTGTTCAGAATCTACGTTGGTTCGTAGAGAATTAAACACCGAATGTAATGGAATATTGTGGGTTGCTTTTTACAGAGTATATCATAATGTCAGTTAAGGACGTGGTCCTTACTCAAAGGTAAGACATTCAAGAAATTTTTTTTGAATATACAGTTAGAAAGCGCTTTCAACATAGGTTTTAAATAGATATTTTTTATTTTTATAAAACATGTTGTAGTGGACGAAAAATGAAGCGACATTTTTCCGAGAACTTTTGCATCACCCGTTGTTTTGATAATTAACTTTCGCCGAATCGCTATTATTGATCGAACGAAGACAATAGTAGACGATATCTGATGTGAGAGGATTCGTCAAATTATAATGCCAAACAATCGAACCAAAAATAACTTGTAGTATAAAATGTCCATATCTAGATCACAACTATTTCACCTGGATGTTTGACTATTAGATTTAAAGAATCTAGTATTTCGCAAACATCTTTCGCAACTAGCATCAATACTGTCATATAACCTCGTTGCCTTCCAATATGTGTATGATTTTAAAACCAATTTTGGCAATCTATGGCATTTGAAACTGCGAAGCATCAATGTTTGTCGTATTAGTTTCTACTGCATGTAATCAATTGTAGAAAAAGTTATATTCAGCTAAGTTCATTAATTTATTTTTCTTGCCATTGCAAAATGTCCTTTCGATCAGTTGTTGATAAAACAAATAGTACATAATGTGCACTGCATCAATTTTACAATCACATAATAATTTCTACAATGTCAGATGGAGATTTTTGGTTCTACCAACCTGATGAATATAAAATGTTCTCTGTTGCATTCTAGTGTGACTTAACCTTGCATCAGATTTGTGTATAGTGTCTATAACTGTCAATCAACTACATATTTTTTTAACAAAATTCTGATTGAAAAAAAAAACATTCATTTCGATGATAACTCGTTGACCATCTATCTTTCATCAGTTCTGGACCCAAACAAATCGAATTTTATGAAACACAAAAATGATGAAAAGAAAATTTATACAGGAATGGAATTTGACTTTTCCTAATGAACGTTAATCATGGTGTATGTTCTACATCATAGAATCGATGAGTAATAGAAGAACGAGATTATCAAATAGTAATTCTCTTTCGATCTCCAAATTATATGATAATATATCGTCTATGTACGTTAATAATATGGGCTTTGCTGTTCTGTTAGTATGTTAGGAAAAAGAAAAGAAAAGAAAACATAAACGAACACGTGTGTATATGAGTACGGTTTCTTATAAATGCGTCAACGTTAATACTCTATTACATATTGGCGATGTTTATTATACTAACGCTTATTTTTATCAGTCTATTCGTATTATATGTAAAACATAAATATTTTACTTCTCGTCGTTCAATTCCAAGTTTACCAGGACATTTCTTATTTGGAAATTTACTTCAATCGGGACTATTACGTGGAGCTTCTCTTCCACAAGTGTATGCATCATTCAAAAATAAACTTGGTGATATTTATGAGATTAAACTCGGATTTTTACATGGAATAATCGTCGGTAATATAGATGATGTGAAGTATATTTTTACTCATCGACATATTTATGATCAAAGTGATTGGTCAGTGGAACTTTTGGGCGCCCTTATACCAGATGGTCTCATTACTCTGAAAGGTCAGATCTATTTATTTGATTAATTCGAAGAATACAAAAATTTTTTTTTATTGAATTAAAGGTGCTAAATTCAAGCGACATGCTTCGATCGTAATGCCCTTATTTCGTCATGGAAAAATTCTTTCAAATTTCGATTTGATTATTAATTATACAGATGAAATTTTGAATAATTGGCGTTCAAGTTCTTCGGATCACATTCATTGTGATATTTTACAACAATGTCAAAATCTTATACTAGAAATTTTTGGATTCATTGGTTTTGACTATGATTTCGATACACTTAGTGGAATAAAAAATAATGAGCTTGTACAAGCATTGAAAACCTATATCGGCATGGTGGAAATAGGATCCTATTTACCAAATTTTCTTCTCAGAGCCTATATGAAATTAAGTCCGAAATATCGACGAATTCAAACGACAATCAAACGATATTTATATAGAATGATAGAACAAGAATTCAATGAAACTCTAGAATCGAGAGCCCAACGAAAGAAGACATCATTGATTGCTTCATTGGTTGCTTCATTACAAACAGATGAACAAGCAGAAGAAAGAAAAAGTGAAGAGGAGAAAAAAGGTAATTGCAAGTTGATCTAATCTTTTGAACGTATATCTAGTAGTTCAATTGATAAAAAAAAACACAAAACTTTTATCAAATTTAATGTACCAAAAACTATCAGAGTGATTTCTCGCAATTTTGATTGTGTATATTAGAGTTAAAGAGTTTCAATGTTTGTGTTTTTATTTACAGGTCTAATACGACGTGAAATATTAGGAGAAATGCTTATGTTTCTTGCTGCTAGTTTTGAAACAACATCTACCGTCTTGGCATGGTCGATTCATCTTCTCAGTAAACATCCGGAAGTACAACAGAAGATTAAGGCAGAACTGATGAAAGAAAATGTTCATCATGATTTGATATTAGATCGTCTTGATTCACTTATCTATTTAGATTGTGTTATCAAAGAAATCTTACGTTTTTCTCCAACTATCGATGCAACAGCTCGAACATTAACTATGGATGATCGTTTACCAAACAGTGGTATTCAATTGTACAAAGGTGATCAAATACTTATTCCAGTATGCATTCTTTCAAAAGATCCACGATATTGGTCGATCGATCCAGAATTGTTCTATCCAGAAAGATTTTTAGGTGAAGACACAAATCATAATCCTTATGCATTTCTTCCGTTTGGCAGTGGTCATCGACAATGTATTGGGCAAGATTTGGCACGATTTGAACTTAAAGTTATTATAGCTAGACTAATGCAACATGTTACATTTATTGATGGTGGTCCTGAAGTTAATGCTGGCGGACAAGTACAAGGATTGACTGTCATGCCAAAATATATTGGCGTTAAAATTAAGTTTGATTCAGAAATTTAAATAAAATGTCATTTTTAATCGAGCACTACAATGTAATCACTTAATCAAGGCGAGAAAAACTTCACTCGTTCTATCAACGTTTGATTCTTCCATTTATCTTCATGCTCAATATGCATATTATCAAAGTCATATAGTAATGTTTCTATGTGAGCATCGAGATCCATGATAAACGAAATATGTAGACTAATTTCTTCAATAATGAAATCTGTCATCTAGAGCACTGTCACCGTCATCGAGATATTGAGCTTATACCAGGCGTGCAGAATCTGCCGATAAAATAAAAAATTTCCCCGAACGGCAAAATTTTTGCAAAAAATTTTCCCAGCTGTAAAATTCAATTAAAAAACGAGTTTTCTTTTTGAAGATATTTATTCAAAATAAAACAACTACCACTATTTAACACATTGCAAATACACATTAAAAAAATGCTACTATTTAATATTGTTTGGTTCAAGTAATCTGATTACTTGTACCTTTCGTAAACAATTTAAACTAACTAAAATAGGCGAAACAAGTTTTCAAACTTGGTATTGTTCAGTTTTTTATATGAAATAGTCATTATCTATCTTTCATTCGGCTAAAATAATTATTGAGTGAATTTGCAATAAGTATTAATTTATACCAATATCAACTCCAAAATGACACGCTAATCATTTCAGAGTCAAATTTCCGCCTATCGTACCCTCCTGATTCGATGGAACTAGGACTACTAGAATAGAACCACACTCGAACTACTTTTCAAAAATGAAGTTGAACTGAGCCGAACCAAAAATAATTTTTCAAAAGTAAATTCGAATTGAACTGAACTCCAACCAAAAACAAAGGCTCAGTTCGGTTGCTGATGATCATATATTAGTCATCTTAGTGCTGGTGTACGCATATGCACATACAATAGCAACTGTATGTAGCAACAGAGAAACAAAAACAGTAAGTAGTGGCATTCCATTAGGCAGAATTATAGAAAGAAAATAAGAGAACACAAACAGTTCGTGTTGTATCAAGAGTAGGCACGAAGAGACAGAGTGAAAGAAATAGCAAGATGCATGATAATCGTAAACAAAGGTAGGCGATATTGACACTATGATAGAGACACGGATGAGTCTTTTAGAAGTTTATTCAAAAGAAAAGTAAAAGATCTTATCGATGTATACATAAATAAACTGGGATTCATTGAAAAATTTTCCCCATGCGAGAAAATACTTATCAAAAAATTTCCTCAGATGCTATTAAGTTTTCAAAAATTTTCCCCGATGCTACCAAATTTTTAAAAATTTCCCCAAACGACCGTTCGCGCACACGGGTAGATTCTGTATGCCTGGCTTATACCCACACCTTCTAAATTCTGGCTCGGACATTTGTTGTCAAACACTATTCTATTTATATTTCCAATCTGTGAAGAAGCTCTTGTCTTAAAAAAATTCTTTTTATTTTTTCAAACAATAATCGACGTTAAGTTTTCTTACAGAAAGCGTTGGCAAATTTTTTTCTCTCAGAATATCTATGACTTTTTAGAAACAAATGACCAAATTTTAATAGACTATTTTAGGAGATTTTCATCCTACTACTATCCTGTTTTTCGAAAGATTCTTTTTTTTTTCTTATTTTAACAGTGTATGTAGTAAAATAAATCATAAAAAAATAAGTAGAATCAAACTTCAAAAACCTGTCTGATGAAGAACTGTGCACATGTATCAGCTCTAATTTCAAAATACATTTATAAAGATTCTTTTGAAGATCCTAAAATGGACTATAAATAAGCCTGCAGTTCTCTCTGATTTGCCATATTGGGCTGAGACTTTTATCAAAAGCGTTTCTCACTAAGGTCATTCGCTCTTATGAATTTCAGTCTATATGTACCATTCTAAGTGAAACATCCATTGTAAGAAAGACTTAAATTATTTTACAACAAACTAGGTAATACGATATTTTGCATAGTTACAATGGGTAAGGGTGTGGGTGTGGGTATAGTTAGAGAGAAGACGCTTATCTACATTCACACAGTCACACCCCGCACCATCGATAAACATGAAAGCGCTATTTGGTCGTGCAAATTTATGTGGAACAGATATACACAAATAATGCCACGAAATAGGATGAACCGTGACTGTTTCTATACAACACAATTTAAAATAAAATATTTACCAGTAAGAAGCAGAAAAGAGCGATCTATTATCGAACCATTTTTGTGATGTAAAACTCAATACGTGTAAAATAATCAGGTTGTTGAAAAGGTTTAATTAGGATCTATTCGAAATTTGGATCAGTTGCATAAACATAATCGTCCAACGGAGTTGACTCACTTTTACCAATAAATAGTAAATCAACGACAGCAAAGCCCAAAAGACAAACTAGGGATCTGATATACTGCATCTTTGTAAAAAAAAAAAGAAAAAGAGAATAGATTAATACATCACTACTAAAAAAAGAACATGTAGAGGTGCTTGCTCTTCTTTGTTAGCTTTATAGCCGACACCTTTTTTTTCCTTTTGTTGACATAATTTCGATAAATGTTTGTGCATCATAGCCAGACATTAGAGGGTATATTAACTGTTGCATTCAACTATCAGCATATTATAAGCATAAAAAAATCTAAGAATAAATTGATTGTCATTAGATAGCTTTAGTCAAATCTCAAGAATTCGATAAACCGCTTTCAGTCAACGAAAAAATTAAATCGTTTATCAACAGAAAAAATCATATTATTAAGTCAAAATTTAGATAGTTCAAAATGGTTTTCGTACATTTAATCAAAAGGAGTTTACTACAAAACTTAGATTCTTCATTATTGATTTCAAGACAAACGTGTATCATCAAAAAATTTAATATGATCAGATTCATAAATGAAAGAAAATTGAAATGAAATAATATTCAGCAGATAAAAAGGCAATATCATCATAATAAAGTTTTTCAGGTTTTTAATGTCGACTTGTATGTGATGATAATTCATTTATTCATCAAAATTCAATAATTTACATATTTTATTTGTATTCATATTATCGAAATGAGTAGATTATTATTACAAGAAATAAGGACAAAAAATCATAAAATGGTATATGATATGCGAGAAACTTTAAAATTCAGAATTAAGTATATTATAAAGCTTCAGCTTTTAGTTCTGTAAATTTTTTTTTGTGTTTTAAACGCTTTTATTTGTACCCATTATTCTTGGAAATTTGAATATATGTCACAGGCAAAAATAAATTCAGACAGAATTAAACTCAATCAAATGCGCAATATCGAATTCTTTTTACTAATTATTGTTTTCACAATCGATACAGGAAAAATATATAAATATTTAATTGAACGAATTTCTCGTAAAACAGAAGAACATCTATTTTCGTAGGCTGCATCTTCTCATGAGTAAAACGGTGACTTGATTCCCAACATCAGAAGCGAAATTCAAAAAGACTTTGTACGAAGAAGCAAATGAATATTTTAAATCTTTAAAAAGTAAATTTCGAGAGGGTGTGGGTTTATGCTTCTTCTTGTTTCTTCACATCCATAACTATGCCCATACTCACACCCATCTCATTTTTATCAACTGCTTTTTTGATCATGAATTTGAGAAGTTTTTGGGAAAACATTTTTTATAAAATAAACAAAGAGAATTCTAAAACCCGAGCTCTTTAAGGATCTAGCGCCAAGAGTACTCTGCAATTTAAAAACTGTCTCGGCTTGTTAGCTCGTGTTCTGATTATGAAAAGCTTGCCCACGCACAGGATATTTTTGAACAATAAATTGAGTACAACTCGTGGATAACTCGTAGATTTAAGAAGATATTGTAACCATGATTTACTCTAGCCAAGACTAACATTCTCTGAAACTTTGGTTGAATTCTATGGAGAAATGGAAAAGTTTGTTTCTGAGGAGGGTCTCTTAATTGAAGATTTTTTCATTATTGAATATTTCGTCAATTAAATATAATCAAAAGAAAAATTGCTCATGATGTTTTCGTTTATTCCAATAAAATTATTTGCTAAAGATAATGAGAAGAATTTTTGCCGTAAAGATTGATCAATGAGATTCTTTTAGCAAAAATAATTATCACTAAAAGACATTGAACGAGATAAAGTTTTACAAAGATGAAGAACATTTGAAATATTTTTTTAATATTATTTGGCTCTATAGATAGATCTTAATCTTATTTTGGATATCCTCTATGGATAAAACCTTATCGAAAATACTTTTACAATGGATTGATCCTTTTTTTCTTATTTGAATTGTTTGTTCAAATGAATCGATAAGAAAAAGTCGTCTATGTCAATTGAAAAAATTTTTTTATTGCTTATGTAGGTTTTTTAACAAAACTTTGAAGAAAAAAATATTTTTGATTGATATAAAATTTGACGCATGTCTTTCATTGAATAATCATTGAAGATTTCTTATTTCAATTGATTTTTATCAATCTGATTCGAATATTTACAAATTTTGTTAAGTTTAACAACGAAAATTGACATTGTTTGAAAATCAGAAAAAGGAAAATTTCTTTTTTGAGATCAGATTAAAAATAATTTTACATTTCATTGAGTTACTATGGAAAAAAAAAGGTAAAGAGAGTTGCAATATCAACTATTATCATCAAATGAAATTTAATTTAATTTAACTGGATTAGATTATTTTTCATCAATTCAAATTTTATTTATTGCTTGTATTTTCTTCTGAAATAGAAAAATTAGAAAAAATCTTTCTAGAAGGAACTGAAACAACAAAAAAACGATGATTTCTTTTTTTCGATTTCTTCAATTAATCTTTTTGCTTTTTAATGAGAAAACTGATCAACTTCGATAAGAATCGTTTAATATAAATATTGATAAAATTGTTTTCTTTCTATTTGATTATTGAAAATTTCCGGTTATTCGATAGTCTTTTCATAATCAATGAAGGATCTTTTCAAGATAATTTTCAATTGAGATAATTGAATAGATTAGTTCAATACATTGAAAACAAAAGTCAATTCACTTACTGAAAAAATGACATTAAATTTCAAAAGCTGATGAGAACTATCGTTATTTGTCAATAAATCTTTCAGAGAAACTCTTCGATCATTCTAATTAGTACTCAGAGAATTTCTTACAATAAAATGGTTTCAAGAGGTTTTTTCTTTAGTAAACCATTAGTTTTCTAAATTGGTCTTCTATGTTAATATTTATTCATCAATATGAAAGAATGAAATCTTCCTTAGAAATTTTATTCTTTTTAAAAATTGTTCAATTGAAATTTTCTGTTTATTTTAGATTGAATTCTATTATAGAAGATAATAGAATTTCTCTTTGCGAGTATTCATTCGAGCACTATTTTCATTGAAATCAATTCCTAGAAAACTCTTTTTATAAATGAAAATAGTTCGATGAAAACGTTTTTCTTCTAGATGAGATTATTTTCAATGAATAAATCTCATTGAAAATAAGTGAGGAGAAAAAAAATATAGATTAACGAGTCAATTTTGTCCACTGTTTATCGTTTTTTTTTCTTTGTTTCATTTTTTTTATTCTTTATTTGACTGTAGTCTTTTTTTCTTCTTCCACTTCTTGGAAAATCCAGACAGGCAGAAAACGGGAAAGAACGTTCGACATAACTAGTCTAAAATGTTCGCACTACCAGTCTGAAACGCAGGGGCGGCGCGAAGGGCTCAGAGCAGGGGGGGGGAGTATTGTGAAAAATGGGAGAAAATAGAAAAAAGTCTCTAAATTGTAAGTACCTAGAACCTTTTTTTTACTAGTGTTTTTGAAAGCAAGTAGATAGGTAGATTCTTCTGTTATCAATTACAAAAAAATGGAGAACATTCTAATAAAGGTTCTTCAGAACCGGAAGAAGTTCGAAATATATCTTCTCGGAAGTTGAAAAATTTTTCAGACATTTTCTCCAAAATTGGAGAAATTTTGAGACATTTTTTCCAAAATTGAAGAAATTTTGAGACATTTTTTCCAAAATTGAAGAAATTTTGGGACATTCTCTCATTAACTGGAGAAATTTTAAGACATTTTCTCTCAAATCGGAGAAGTTTTGAGACATTTTCTTCAAAATTCGAGGAATTTTAAGATATTCTGTCCCAAATTGAAGAAAGTCTGGAACATTTCCTCATTGGTTGGAGAAATTTTAAGACATTTTCTCTCGAATCGGAGAAGTTTTGAGACATTTTTTCCAAAATTGAAGAAGTTTTTGGAACATATTCTCACCAACTCGAGAAATTTTGAGACATTTTCTGCAAAATTCAAGAAATTTTGAGATATCCTCTCACCAACTAGAGAATTTTTAAGATATTTTCTGCCAAATTCAAGACATTTTGAGACATTTTCTCCAAAATTAGAGCAATTTTGGGACATTTTCTCATTGACTGGAGAAATTTTAAGACATTTTCTACCAAAATGGAGTAATTTTGGGACAGTTTTTCTCAAAATCGGAGAGAGTTGCAGTCGAACTTTCCAAAGCAGGAGGGGGGTACCCTCCCCCAACCCCCCCCCCCCGCGCCGCCCCTGCTGAAACGTCTTGCAGCTCTTCAGAACTATTCGTATTCAAGAGGAATGTTGTGTAATTAATCATAGACTAGTCCACGACGTGCTCACGTCATGTCATGACTAGTCCATTCTTTCTTTTCTTATTTCCAGGCTCGTTACTGGAAGAAAAAAGCCAGAAAACAAGAAGATGATAGGTGTAGTGGAACATTTTATCCAGCAAAATTGAAAGTCTGGCTAGTCTGGATTGTTTTCCGTAATGACACGAACTTGTGTGAAAGGTCATTCGTATTTGTCATGATTAGTTCATTTTCGAGAGATTAGTGTCAATTCTAGTTCAAACTAGTCTGAACTCTTCAAACAGTCTCTTTTGCTTTTATTTAATTGTCCGAATAATTCAATTGGACTGGTTTGTATTAGGACTAGCGAGGGTGTGGGTCAGTACGGCTGTGGCTGAGGCTGTAGGTGTCTGTGAATGTGGCTGTGGGTATGGGCGTGGGTGTTTCCCTTCCCCTAATCACCCATACACACCCACACCCACACTCACACCCACGCCCACACCCACACCCACGCCCACACCCACACCTACCCCACACCCACCCACACCCACACCCACCCACACCCACGCCCACACCCACACCCACCCACACCCACCCCCACACCCATCCCACACACTTACACCCACACTCACCCACACCCACACTTATACCCACCCCATACACCTACACCCACACCCATATGCTATTTTCTTTTAGGAAGAAGAAAAACAAAATGAAACTTTAAATTCTCAATATATCATTTCGAATTTTGTCAAGGAAACTAATGATAATTGACTCATTTACTTTTTTTCCTTATATGAAAATTAGCGTGCGAATATACGCGGGAAAGAACTACAAACCTCACATCAAACATCGTATTCATTTACCATTTGAAAATATTCGTTTATTTTTATTTTAAACATAAAAGTATATTAAATCGTTTCCAAAAACAAAAACAAAATGATTCATTCTAGATTATTTATGTAAGTGGAAAAAGTATAACTAAAAAATAAAGATACTAAAAATCGATACAACAGTTGTTAATTAGTAATGAAAGATCACGAAAAAAAAAAACTTTAATTATTAAAACATTCAACATTAAGCTATAAGTATGATATTTTTCAATTATTATTTATATTGTTGATGATGATTGATGTGTTTCATTTAAAAGATCTGATTTATATTTTAAATTTAATACTGAACAATAAAAGATTTTATGCAAACTTAATTCGTAGATCCAAGTTTCTTTCCTTCCATTACGGAATTTAATTTCTTCACAGTTTCTTGTATTTCTTTAACACTATCCATAGTATCTATTAAATCATTTGATGACCTAAAAAATAACGTTTCAAATAAAATACTTCTTTATTTTACTTCTAAATTTACTTTGTCGATGTAGGTTTTAATGCTTTTACTTCGGCATGAGCATATTCATAAGTTGATGCACCTTCATATTCACGCCAATCATCTAAGAGAGATTGATTTTTTGCAATCATTTCTATAAAAATATCAAAATAGAAAATTATTTACAAATTATCAAAAACATCATAAAACATTATGCATATTATGTCAAACTTACTGAATACTGGAGCTTCAGGATCTGATGGTTTATAGAAAAATTTTCGTCTTATAAAGAAGACGAACATCCGAATTAAATAATAAATATCATAAAAAAGACTTATGGGTGGTAGAAATGGTGAACGTGTAAAATATTCACGTGTATATAAATATTGTTGTGTATGCCAAATATTTCGTGCATCTTCATAAACTTTCTCGAATCGTTTACTTTTAGAGAAAACAAAAAAAGAATCAACATATTATAGTAAAAAGAAAAGAAACAGAAAATTAACAAAATAAATAAAATATTACTTAAGCATTGCAATAAGCAGATTAAAAAGTAACATATTAACGAATAACATATGTGCAGCAAGTAATACTTGAGTTGTTATTGACCATCCAGCATTCACATTACCTTTTTAAGAATAAAAAAAAAAATCTATAAACTATAACAATCATCTGAAATATACATACTATCAAGATTTTGTGTTTCATTACCAAATTGTGAGTATAATAAATAGTAAACAGGATATATAATCTGACGAAAAACAGCTCTACCATCAAAACTAATATCTATAAAACCATTTGTTTCTGTTGTAAAACCATTTTCTACTGGATAATAAACAATTGAACGAGATGCAACACCATATGCAATCATAACAATTGCAATAATACATAAAAAGAATAAAAGATCTTGTAGCTATAAAAAACAAGATAAATTTAAAGTGAACAATAGATATAAACCAATGGTTTTCTTTTTTTTTTTGCTACCATTTTTCCAATAGCCACAAGATGTGGTCCAAGAAATGGTATAACAATAATAAATGATAGACAACGAAGCCACCATAGTTCTATATCAAATGCCATGACTATCCTAAATAAGAGTTTTGTATTTCATTTACTTTAATTTTTTTCAAAATAATGTCAAACAATCGATACAAATATTCTATATGATATTCAACAATTGAATAAACAAACCTTGCTGCTACAAAGTCCTCTTTAGAATTTGCATGTACAAATCGTAGAATTAATCCAATGTAGAAAAGAATAAATGCAATCATAGTCAATGGTTTAAAAAGATCACGACAATAACTTTTGATTTTTCCAGAAATAGTTATACTATCTTGAGTAAAAAACTAAAGATGAAAGAAAAAATAAATATTAATAGAGAAAAAGATTGTATTTTAATAGTTAAAATACATACATAATGAATTTCTTCTATTAACATACATGAAACAAGAATAATTGTTAATATTTCAGTCCAATGAATTGATGGAATTTTATTCGATGGTGGTGAAAATTCGAAGAGAAGAACATATGAGAAGAGTAATAGAAAAAATATATAAGATATCTAAAATTCATTAAGTAATATTTTTTCGTATATTTTATCATTACATGTATACATACTACATGATAAATATATTTCGTTACTAAAGATAAATGAAAATGTTGCAATTGATGTATATATTTATTAAATACAAGTTTTTGTTTAAAATAACGAGGATATTCAAGTGGATATGGATCAATATAATCTATGCCAAATGGTTCTACACTGAAAGAAATATAATACAAAATAATTTATCATTAAGCATTTTGCTATATCTGATATATACATACATAGGTTTAAGAGATTCACCAGCAACTACATCCTAATAAAAATAATCATGAGATTTTATTTTTTTTTGTATTCAAAATAAGAAATCAGTATCTATCCTTCACAATAATCATCATATGATTAATATATATTAATTTAAATCTCGAAAGTCTATCGAAACACTATGCAATACTATAAATTTTATTAAAATTCAGAATAATTTTTTTGTTTTTCATCAAAATCAAAAAAAAAGAATGTTCTTCTGTTGTTTTAGTTTTTAGGTTCAATAAGTAATCTAAAAAATCAATTAGTTTTGGAATCACTTTTCTTTGACAAGTCAATGTAAAGATCTATTTCTATTATCTTCGATAATTATTTTCTACAAATCTAATCAAAACCAATATATTAGAGTATCAGATTTAAATTGAATCGATTTCATTTCTATGACATACATTAAATATTAAATAATATATATCAATGATTTTAATAAAAAAATTTTATTTTTCCTAACCTTTTCTTCTTCTCGATAGTCGATACAAGTAGGAGACAAAAGACCACATGAAAGAATACCAAGAATTAAAAAGAATCCATAATTTGCAAGCGTTTTTTTCGGATGAAGTTTGTCATACCAAATATTATGCATAGCTTGTGAACAACATGATGTTGAAATAAATAATTTATCATCAGCATCAGCTGCAATCTTTTGATAGATATTAGAATATTTTTTTTCTAATTATTTAGAACAAAATTATTAAACATACTTGAAGACAAGTAACATATCCATAAAGTTCATTTTGTTGTATAGCAATATCACATGCTCGACGTTCATCATATTCATCACATTTACTTAAACAATCAATAGCATATTTTTCAAAATATTTTGCATTTTCCATATAACGATCTTTTAAATCACCATAATTAGCTTTTGAATGATATTGTTTTAAAATTTTTGTTGCAATTAATGCTGGACATATACGATATTTCATATAACATAGAAAAATTTTAGCCATATCAATATAATTCATTAATATAGCCCATAAAAATAAATCACGCATTATATATTTATGTGCTTTTTCTTTTTTTACTTCATTTAATAGAGATTTATTATTTTTATTTTGTTCGAATTTTATTGAATTTTTTATTAATCCCCATTTTATTCGATCGTTATATTCAGCTTGTTCTGTATCAAAATAAAGTTTATACATATAATCACCAATAAGACCATACAAAACTCTATTAAGTGATTTAACATTATTAATACTTTTATCATTTGTAGATTTATCAGAGTCAATAAAATTTTTTAAATGAGTTTCATCACGCATCTAGAAAGATAAAAAGTATTAATTTTTTTTTCAAATAATCATATACCACTAAATCATGTGTATAAAGTATTTTAAAAAAATCTTTATATCGATTTTCTTCATCAGTAAATTGATTTTTTGGAAAGAATATATCAGCTGGATCAAAACCTAATTTAAGAAATTCATATACAAATAATGGTGAATTTTTTGTTAAAGCATTTATAAAGACTTCTTCTGAATGCTAAAATTACAAAAAAAAATCAATAATATAAATTAACAAATGATATAAATATAAATACCGGAATATGTTTTAATGAATTCTGAAAAATGAATTCTTTGGCTGTATCAATACAATTCCAATCGATTGCTAAATCAAGTAATGTTTGTTCTACAATTAAACAAATTATTTTTTTGTTTTTTTTGTTAAATCCAATTGATGATTATTTTTATTTACTAGTTAGTTTTTCTTGAATATTTCGTGGTAAATTACTAAATGCTAAAAATATGAAAAAAATAAGTATGAAAATATATGAAAATAATTAAATTACATTTATAAATAGCCTCAAAAATTGTCTCTGATAAATCGGTTTCCGAATTTAAGTCAAATATATTTATTAGCGGACGAAGGCCTGGTTGTAGACAATACATAACTTTATCAAGCAGAACTAATAATTCTCCATTGAAATCATTCTTTTTTGATTCAGATTTTTCACGTTTTTCCTTATTCATTTCACTATCACCACTTAAAACATTTTTTAATTCTTTTTCAAGATTTTTCTTATAATTATTAAAGAGTTGATGAAGTCTTAAATGAAAAATTAAAAAAATTCAATTCAAAATTGAAAAATTTTTATTACTTTTTTGAAGATGAATCAACATGAAGTTCAGCACATATATCAGTTCTGTAAAAATTCAATGATTAAAATAAATAATTTTAAAACTATTTTAACCTTATTTTCGATTTTGTTTGTGCTCTGTTGTTGAAAACTTCTATTGGAGCATATCTTGTACATAATTCATCAATTTCATATATCACTTTATCTTCATCGGAATCATCATTGAAATCTTTTGTAGACAATAACCAACGACTCATAAAATCAGCAACACGACCACTGCCCTATATGTAAAAACAAAATGTTCATGACGAATAAGAATAAATAATATGTATGATTCATATTATAATCTTACCTTAATAATAACAATAGGAACTTTGTTTTTTAAATCAGAATACATATTTCTTATCGTATCCTCACCACCTTCAACTACGATAGTAACAAGAGAAGCTAAATATAAATAAAATAAAGAATAAATTGAATATAATTGTAGAAAAGAATAAATCTTTGAATAACATTGACTGAATCAGTTAAGACCCTCTCCCTCAAAAATCGATCTCAGCTCAGGAACATCGAAATGCCATGAAACTTTGAGGATGTAAAAGGACGTCTATGGTAAAATTTTCAGCTTCCTATCCTGATGTATAAGGTAGATACGAACCAAACAAGAGTCCAAAAAATCTCTATGGGTGTTCATTCAATATGGTTGATTATTTTTTTTCATTTGAAAGAGCATGTTAGGAGGCAGTGACTATGAGGGCTCTTTTATTTTTGTTCTTATCTTTATGAAGGAAAAAAGGCTTCACAAGTTCAATCACTCAAAAACTCCCTAAAAAAAAACTGGCGCTTGTATAATAAAATTACTTATCAATATAATAATAATATAGCTTTATAAAAAAAAGAAGGGCTCTCTCATAGGCACTGCAGTTTTTGATGCTCTTTCAAACAAACAAAAAAATATTTCACTTTATATCGAATTATAGTTGACTTTCGCTGGAGATGTGTTGTTGGACCACCATTTTGAGAAAAAGACTTGGATTTTTCAAAAAACCACTGGTTTTTCGAATAGAGGTTATCAAAAATCTTGAAAATTTTTCGGAAAAAAGGGAGTATCCAGGAAGAGTTTTTATCGTTTATGAAAGAGCAAATGACAGGCTATCTCCCTATGTATTTATTTCAATTTCAATGATTCTGACGAAAAGTGATTTTTTTTGAAGGGAGGGCTTAATAGACTACAAATCAAGCATTTTCCTATTTTATATTGTACACTTGTAAGAGTTTGTTAGTACAGCTCCTTTGGAGCTAAAATGTGGAGCTCACGTATATTCTTCAAATTTGGTATCCTAATGCATCATTTGTAAAGTGAGAAATAGTTTTTTGCAAATTAATTATGAAAGAATTGAAATATTGTATAGAATCTGAAGTCTTTTGTGTGCAGTTGTTGAGGTCTGTAATGGGAAAGGAAGTGGGAGGGAAGGAGGAAGGGTGAAACCGCAAAAACTTGAAGTTAAAACTTATATTCAAGAGTGTGGACGAAATTAAATATAAAATCAATACCCACACTCACTAGAGCCCGTCGGGTCCAAGATTTTTGGATCCGAACTCGATCGCTTAAATTTTTTGAATCCAAGCACGATGATAAATCATTTTCGATAATATATTCAAAAAAGTGTTTTGTTGTTTTTTTTTATCTATTTTGCTAAATACATTCAATTTTTTTTTCTTCATAAAACGAACAAAATTTTGAAAAATTTCACAATACATTGTATGTATCAAAGTTTTCTTCAGAACCAGATCCGACCAAAACGAAGTTTTTAGACCCAGACCCGAGCGGGTACCGGTCCGGATCCTACCCGACAGGCTCTGATATTCACTCACACCCATAAAACAATAAGAATACGCTATTATTAGATACAGATGTATTTTATTATCTAATCCTGCAGGATAGATTAATGATAAGAAAATTTTTCTCTGTCAGAGTATAGGATACGAAGAAAAATTTACCCTAGACATATCTAATATTAAGTATGATCTTGTCAAGGAAAATGGTCTCAACTTTTCAGTCTAGATAATAGAATATCTTTGGCATAATTTAGATTTAATATTTACATACTATAAAATCTATTTTTTCTGTATAGATTTGATATGAAATTACATAGACATGTTCGATAATCTTTCGTATCAAAACATCGATAAGTTCCATCATCTAGCATAAGATAATGACTATGATTCATTTCAAGATAACATTCACCACTTTGTAGTTCATCTTCTTCTTCATTTTCACTATCTAAAATTTTGGGTATACGTTTTTTTTTCTGAAACAAGAAAAAAAACAAAATATATATATGTATTAATACTTTAAATGTAAAAATTTCTTATAACCTTATTTTTTTCGTCTGTCTGCATATCTGTTAATATTTCGACATTTTTTATACTTCCCCAGTTACCAATTCCAATAGCAATGATGGTATTTTTATTGAATTTTGATAATTTAATTCTATTAATTTCTTGTCCAATAAGTTGAACAATACCAACTTTATATCCATTTGTAATCATCCATACATCTATTAAACAAATAAATTCAATTATTTTATTCAATTCATTATATATATTTACTTGATTTAAGAGCAACTTTAATAATTCCATTAATAATATTTGATTCAAATTGATCGGTTAATGTAAAATTTTTTGCACCACCAATAATTGACATAATCAATTTAGGTTTTGGAATGTTCCATTCTTGTATAATAAACTCTGCAATTCTTCTTACCGGTGTTGCCATAGAAAAATGAGCATACTAAATGAATTTAAACAAATATTGATAGACAAAAGAATTTTTTTTTTTGAGTCTACATACCAAAGCACCATTTTCAAGTTTTCCACATTCTATACCGCGGACTTTTATAATAGGAATTGGCGTCTTCTCTTTATCTTCTTCTAGTTTTGTATTTGGACTTAGATGAAAACCTTTGTTTTGATTACATTCACAAATTTCTTCATCATAACTATTACGAATAAAACACATATAGATATTGAAGATAATAACAAAATTAAAAGAAACAACAAACCGTTCTGATTTAAACTTGTTACAATATTGACAACGATCATCTGAATTAAAATTTCTAAAAGATGATTTGCGTTCAGCCTGAACGAAAAAAAAATATGTAAAAGAAATCTAATTAAATTTGTTAAGTTATGTTTTATTTGCCTACTTTATCGTAATCAGAAGGAGTTAATGACATTTTCTTAACTAAATTGTTGTCTTTTGCTACAATCAAAATTATGAATAATCTATTTTATGTGTTTTTATTTCAAATATAACATTGAAGAGTTATATAGCAACCATATAGACACTGACTTATTATTGCCGTGGAAACAGAAAACTCAACTAATCAAAATAACAGTAGCAAGAGTTTAATTTTCATTGGATTCTTTTTTACAAACACTTCCTTCTCTGTCTGTAAGAGTTTTTTTCTCTCCTGAGGAGCAATTTCATAAAGAAAAGAAAAAAAATTTATTCCGAAGAGAAAGAAAAACAAATCTCAATAAAATATTGATTAACAAAAAAATTTTCATATTCCTTTTTAATTAATGATGAATGTCCAATTTAATTGAAAAAAGATGTCGAATCAATCTTTTCAAAATAATGCACAGTAAGATTTATTTATTTTTGTATTTAAAATGAATAAATCCAAAATCATTTTTTTCATGCTTTTCTTTTTCTTCTAGATCATCTAATTCACCAGAAGTAATAGATTTTTTATAATAATAATAATAATTAGGAACAAATTTCTTTTTAATTATAGAAAAATGATGATCTATGGAAAAACTTAAAGATTGATTTTACTCTTGAAAATTCAGTATTTTTCGATAATAAAATCTATGGTATCATCGAAATTAGCCCTGAGGAAGCTCGAGAACTCATTGAAAACTTTGTAGTAAGTATCAATTTCTAACAAAAAAAAACCTAACATAAAATTAATTGTACAGATAAAAGTATAGTTTTAAATGTAATGGATGAAAATGAGATAGTTTTGTTTTTTTTTTTCTATTCTATATAGTTAGTCATTGATAATTCTATTCGAGTTGAATTTAATGCTCAATTTCAAAATATATGGGCATCTGGTTTTGATCCAACAAAAGGAAAAACATTAGTTCTTATCAAAGCTATACCCAAAAATACGAAAATGATGACAAAGACGTCTGGAACTCAAGTAAGTCATAAATTAACTTAAAAAGAATTTTTTTTAAAAGTCTATCTATAACTATTAGGAGTTTTCGATCGTACGAAAACATTCTTCTTTAGCACCAACTATAATCTTTGAAGAGGCAATAAATGATTTAACACCTTATTTGATAGTTCAATGGTTTCATCTTGGTGATTCAATCGCTGAAAAATATGTTCTCGTCTTAAATGGTAACGAAATTGTTTATGTATGTGTATTGATTAAATGAGAAAGAAATTTAAAAACAAGCATTTTTCTACATTTATCAATTAATATATAACATAGATACGTCGACCATCACAAAGTGGTGTATATAAAGTTTGTATTAAAAATTTAAAACTTGATAAAAATATTAGTCATACTATTTATATCATAGCAAGATTGAATAGTAAGTTACTTATTTTTCTTAGTATTATGATAGTATATTTTTCTATTTTAAAGATGACGAAGAAACATATCGATCAGATCCGATCAAATTTACTATACCCTATAAAGTGAATCAAAATAATAGACAAGTTATAAAAGTTTATGTAGACAATTATGCAAATCAACTTACAAAAGGTCGCTTTTTATCTTTTACATTGGTTTTTTTCTTCTTCTATTACTATTTATTGATTCAACTTATTTTTTAGAAAGAATAGAACAAGACAACGACAAAAAACCATCATCATTATCAGGAGATAAGCAACATACACACAAAATAATACATTCTATATCATTGGAACAATCTTCAGACAATAAGAATCATAAATTTAAAATTGTATGCACACATCTTTCTGATCATTGTAAAGAACCACATGATGATTTTCCTGGAATATCACATTATTTCGAGAGAAATTCTACCAAAGCATTACTATCATCATGTACTCAAAGTAGATCAACAAATAATCATAAATCTACATTAGTTCTTGAAATAAACATTACATCTTTGAATAAAAAAGATACACATGATGATGATAGTGATGTAATTATTAGTTGAAAATTCTTTCAATATATAATAATGAATTTTGTATCAAACAGTTTTGTTTTATCAATAATTTAAATATAGAAAAAAACCTTCATACATGTGTAATAGATTTTTTTTTTACAGTACATATTTGGTAGGTTGAAATGTGATGTAACGTATTTAAGTATCATTTCGCGTATAAGCCATGAACAAAGTTGTTCAATTTGAGATATTTTTATAGAGGAAAGAGTTTTATGAACTTTGATACAAGCCATTTCGAAAAATATTCAACCATATTGACATATTTACAGCTATTTTATAAAAAAGTATTAAAAATCAATGCTTCGAGCAAGACATGCTCCCTAACAGGACCATATCTCAACAACGGTATAGTCGATTGACCTGAAATTTTTTTTATGGACATAGATTTTCATCAATTATACTCAATATAAAATTTTCAGCTCAAAATTTTGGGCTCCTAATTTCTTATAACTAGAGGTGTTAGCCGATTATTTAGTCAGCGGCGGCGGCGGAAAAGTTTTAAGGCATCAGCGGCGACGGCGGAAAAGTTTTAAGGCATCAGCGGTGACGGCGGAGAGCTCTCGCCGAGGAAGTCGTTTTTGGCGGCGACGGCGACGACAAAATTTTTTCTGTGTTATTTCACAAGGTCTTTCATAGGTCGCTGCCGTTACGACAAACATTAGACATTCTGTTTTCACAGAATTATAACGCTGTTTCTCTCTTAGCATGCTCGTGTCTTTTTATGCAAAAATTTTTCTATGAGAGAGGGAACTTCATTTTCATTAATTGAAAAAATTCATAGCATCTCCTCATAAAATAACTGCAAACCACACAACAATAACTCATGATATAAGCCAAAATGGCATTAATGTGACTATCCATCTAAAATACAAATTAAATTCAAACATGGCAGCTAAAATTGGACCATAGATGAAACTAATATTGAAAATTAGGATTTGAATCCAAATTCAAATCGATACTTTTCTGTGAGTTGAGAAAAAGAGTAAGATTTATTTTCATTGATTACTCGAATTCAAATTCAAACTAAATATTTTTCTTTTTTATAAACCGGAAGACGAGTATCGATTGGGATTCGAATTCGAATCGTCATGTTAATTACATTTATATTCGAACTCCAACTAGACAGTTAGCCGAAATTGCATATTGAATAAGTCAAAAATCGCGAAACAGAAAAAATAATAGCGATGAATGTATTATACATGAAGAAACAATGCAAATAAGAACCTAATAAATGTGGTAGCGTCACAAAATCACAAGAAGAGATCTTTGCTTATCAGCTCGACTTTCAGACCATAAGTCATCCAAGAAAAAATATATTAATTCCTATTTTTTAAAAGTTTTTCTGGTTTCAGCAATCTCTAATTGTCACACAGACCAAACTTGAGATATTACTGATTATTATCAACAAGTGATAATTTAGAAAAAGAGGAAGTTTGAATTGTGACCTTTCACTCAATCGGCAGCGGCGGAAAAGTCCCCCCCGAGACATCCTATTCGACGACGGCGGCGAAAAATCGGCGGCTAACACCTCTACTTATAACTCATCCAATACGAGCGAAAAAAATTACATTTTGAATACCTTTGGTGTTTTATAATTCGTGATGAAAATAATATAGAGATCTAAAGCTTTTACCAGTGTTAGATCACAATAGCAATATATATTCGTTACGAATTCTATCTGAATATAAGCTTCCTTTCGGCCAATAGAATTCTCCGCAAAAAAAATGAATTTTTGATGAAAATCATCATTTTTAGACAAAATTCTCTTTCAAGAAAGCAAGTTGTTAGAAGGCTGAGTTTAAAAAGTTGGAAGAGCTATCTGAGATTTATAACTTCGTGATCAAATCATCTTGAACCATTCAGAAACGACTTACAGAAAAGATCATCTTTAAGGACGTTGAGCAAGATTTTGGATCAGTCCTTATATATACAAATGTCACGAATGGATCAAGTTAGCGAACTACAAGTTTTGCTATGAAGAGATCTTAATGCGTACTGATTCTAGTAAAAAATGCAGCATTCTGAATAGTTCGTATCGCTTAGGAGACGTGATTAGGCTTGCCGATTAGGGGGAGGGGAGCCCCCCCCCCTAAAATGGTAGACTGTCTGCCGAGATTTTTAACACTTTCTGTGAAATTTTCATTACTTCTGTAGGAATAAGCACTTTCTGTCAAAATTTGATCCCCCCCAACTCCTGAAAACAATCGACAACCCTGGACGTGATAGAAAATCGTATTTTTGATGAAATTCACAATTTTCGCAAAGTTCGTTCTATGAAGATATGGAACGTATAGAATTCGAACTCATGTAATTTTTTAGCATCTACGAAGCATCACAACCTTATGAAAAATCGAGGGTGTAGATGTGGGTCTTATTCTCATACCCACACCCACACCCCGACCATCCTTGGTATTTCCTTAAATGAATAGAATTTATGTATTAGAAATGTACATGAAAATACAAATAAATTTTTCTGAATATCACAACGTTAAATGAATAAAATAATCTGATAGAAAAGTAATTATAAATACGAATAGTTTAACCAAAGAAATATTCAGAGTGCATGTTTCAAATATTAAAAGTACTATAGTTATCATTTATTCATCTGTTTAAAATTTTTTTTTCTAATAACTTATTTTAAAACATTTGATCGTTTGTATTAAATTTATAAGACTCAGAGTTTGTTAGTTACACATTTCGGTCTCTCTTGGAACTACACTGACAAGTTTTATTTTTTCATAGTTGCACTTGTTGTTTTCGAAATCGACAAAAGTTTGAAGCGATCTAAATTTCAACTATGAGAAAATTGATCGTAGAGAATTTTACTTGTTTTAGGTAACAATTTCAATAAGTTTTACTGTGTAGATAGATTGTAGAGCTTTTCCTGTTGGATCTTGTGATATAGTTTTGCTTTTGAAATACGATATGAAAATTAAAATGTAAAATGCGACTATCACCAGTTAATATGATTTTTCCAGAACGAATCTACGAATCAGGAGAAAGCAAAAACTAAACATCTCTACAAAAAAAGTTCTTGCAAGATTTTTACTACTTGAAAAGTTTCTATTTCTCACTTATCTTGAGTTACCAATGGTCGAATTCTAATAAAAACTACACCAAAATGTGGTAGATCAAAAGTTCTATCGACATCAACTTTGGTAAATTTTTTTCATGATTAGCTTTTGACTCTTGAATTAAAAAAAATGGAAAATTGAAATTTTTGTAAAATAGAGCCTTTTGCAAGAACTATAAATTTGAAAGAAGATCAATCACAATATCCAAAAACTATGTATGAATTGAAATCCTTGTGTGTTATTTGTTTTAAATACGTCAGATCCTAGAAATTTACCAGAAAGAAAAGAATTCAAAAACCCTCTTTTATTGTTACAAAATAGTCAGGTAGTAAGAAAAATCATCATTAAACGTGTGTTTTTATTTTGTTTCTGATATTAAAAAAACGACCAGATAATAGAAAATGATATTGTGCCAAAGTGAAGTTACAAGAACTTTTTTTTTTTTTTATAGTTTTTGCCTTCTCCTACTTTGTAGATTCGTCGTTCTGGAAAAATAAGTCTGATACAAAATTTGTAGTTTAGACATTGTTCTTTCCAACAAAAAAAAAACTTTGATTAGTTTAGAAGGTAAGTATTATGATCTAATATAGGTTGACATTTGTGCAAAGACTTTTATATTGCATGTTAAATGAACAAAAAAAAAGAAAAAAGAAAAACATCAATGTATTCATAGAACTTAAGGAAAATTTGAATCGAAGATAAATACAAAATAAAAAAATATAATAGTTCGATAAATAAATAATAATTAAAGTTATTGAATTACATATTAATTTCACTGTTTTTCTTGTCCATTTCTAAAAACAAAATAAGTTTATTGAGTTTTTAATTTCTCATTGGTTGATCATATATATATATATATATTACTTTGATGCTTTGATGTCGTATTCGTATTGTTAGGTATAGCTTCAATTTTCAATTTCAATTTATTCAAATCATCTTGTAATTGTTTCAAACTATTAAGAATATCATCTGAATCGTTGTCATTTGAAATCTTTTTCTCCTTTTTTTCTTTGTTATCTGAATTATTATCATTTTGAATGTTTTTTACTTTATTACCTGAATCTAATTCTGATTTTGATCTAAAGTTATTTTAATGTTTATGTAAAAAACTAAAAACTTGTTTTGTTATTTATATTACTTTTCAAGTGTAATTTTCCATTCTTTTACTTTTTCATAAGCATATTCATATGTTGATGAATCTTCAAAATCATACCATTGTTTTACAATAGATCTATCATTGGGAACAATTTCTATAAAAAAGTCGATAAAGAAATGTTAAACAAAAAGAAAATTTTTTCTTCATTCTTATTTTCTCACTGAAAGTTATAGCATTTGAATCTGCTGATTGGTTTAAACAAGTTCGTCTTATAAAGAAGACGAACATACGAATTAAATAATAAATATCATAAAAAAAACTTATTGGTGGTAAAAATGGTGAACGTGCGTAATATTCACGTGTATATAAATATTGTTGTTTATACCAAATTTTTTTTGTATCATCATGAACTTCATCAAATCGTTTACTTTTATGAAAAACAAAAACATAAACAAAATATTATTACAACAGGAAAATTAACATAATAGATCACTTTACCTAAACATAGCTATAAGTAGATTAGCTAATAAAACATTCACAAAAATCATATGAAAAGCAAGTAATACATGAGTAGCAATGGACCATCCAGCATTGGGATTATCTTTACAATAGGTGAAAAATAATCTATAAAGTATTAATATTATCTTACATATACATACCATCAAGATTTCGTAATTCGTTACCAAATTGTCCGTATAACAAATAGTAAACTGGATATAGAACTTGATAAAAAACAGCTCTACCATCAAAACTAGTATCTATAGAACCATTTGTTTCTGTTGTAAAACCATTCTCTACTGGATAATAAACTATTGAACGAGATGCAACACCATAACCAATCATAACAATTGCAATAATACATAAAAAGAATAAAAGATCTTGAAGCTATAAACAACAAAAGAAAGATGAATAAAACAAACGATATAAAAACATTTATTTAATACCATTTTTCCAATAACTACGAGATGTGGCCCAAGAAATGGTATAACAATAATAAATGATAAACAACGAAGCCACCAGATTGCAATATCAATAGCCATCACAATTCTAATAAATATATGTGGAGAAAACAGAAAAATTTTAGATATCATTGAATAGAAGTATGTAAATATCGATATAAATTAGTGAACTATCATCGAGTCTCAATACACATATCATCAATGTGTTAATAAATGGTGGCATCAATGAATCTATTATTTATTATATTGCAGAAAAAACAAAACTAAAATTTTGATATGCTCTCGGTTTTTTTTTCTGTCTAATATCAATATCTTCAAATATTGATACATAAAGTTCTTGTTTTTTTTTTTTAGTATTTTCTTGTCTGTCATTATAGATATAACAGGAATGCATAGAATTTTTATCTTGTACAGATTAACCAAAAGAAAAAGATTCAATAAACAAACCTTGCTGCTACAAAGTCCTCTTTAGAATTTGTATGTCTAAATCGTAGAATTAATCCACTGTAGAAAAGAATAAATGCAATCATAGTCAATGGTTTAAAAAGATCACGACAATAACTTTTGAATTTTCCAAAATTAGTTATACTATCTTGAGTAAAAAACTAAAGATGAAAGAAAAAATAAATATTAATAGAGAAACAGATTGTATTTTAATAGTTAAAATACATACATAATGAATTTCTTCTATTAACATACATGAAACAAGAATAATTGTTAATATTTCAGTCCAATGAATTGATGGAATTTTATTCGATGGTGGTGAAAATTTGAAGAGAAGAACATATGAGAAGAGTAATAGAAAACATATATAAGATATCTAAAATTCATTAAGTAATATTCTTTGGTATATCTTATCATTACATGTATACATACTACATGATAAGTACATTTTATAGCTAGTGATTTATGAAATTTTCCTAATTTACGTAAATAAACTGTGTGACACTCCTCTAAGTCCGATTTCAAATAATTAGGAGGATCCTCGAGTAGAATTGAATCACAATAGTTAATACCATGATGTCTTAACCTAAATGAGAAATAGTAATGTTTATCAGTTTTTCATCAATTTAGGACTTGATTGGCGTACTTTGATGTTTCAGAATCTTTGTTGATCCGATTCTAAACAAATTAAAGACAATTATAGGAAATGCATTGACAATATAATCAAATAATCACACTTAAGTTATATAACACTGATTAATAATTTGATTATGGTTCTTTCATGCTGAAATTTTTAGGAATGAGTGATCATGGAGAGATGCACTTCTGGTAAAAATTTCAGTTCGATAGATCCTACTAGATCGAATTTTCAGCTAATTCATGGGTCATTTTTGGTCTTCAGGAGAATCGATATAACTTTGGCATAAGAAGAGGTAGAGAACTCGGACTGGTTTCAAATTAAAGTAATACAACTTTTATCCGAACAGAATTTTTATATTCATTTTATTCATTTTTTGTGAGCATTTTAGTGCAAGGCTCTTAAAATTAGCATAAAAAATGGTAGTCCAGCAACAATAAATTCCATTTTTCTCAGTTCAGAAACCAACTTTAAAGAATCCATTCGGACAAAAGTTTATTCTCATTGAGACCTTTAAAACGAAAAACAAATAATATTGATAATAGCTTGAAACAGGAGAGAGAAGTTTCAATTTTTTTGATTGGAAACTATGTCCTGAGAAAATCTCAAAAGAAGTTTTAGAAATTGTTTTTTTTTTCTTTCATTTAAATTTAAAAAAATAATATTGAAATGGCATATGTCACATGTATGTCCTTGAAAGCACATAACAGATACAGTAGGCTATCGCCATTTGACATGCTAACAGGGCTGCCAAATCTCCTGATTTAGTCAGGAGACTCCTGGTTTTTAGACTTTTCTCCTGATGAAAAAATCTCCTGAATCCAGGAGCTGATTTTTATGATTTTCTCCTGGTTTTTCCTGGTTTTTTAAAGGATTTTGTCACGTTTAATTGTACTGATATTTTGAATCAATAAAACAAAGAAAAAGAGAACTATCACACTATTTCATAGATGCAATAGACAATAAGAAAACACGTCGTTTCTGCTTGTTAGGCCTGATAACATGCGTTTATTTGTGAGCTTATCTTCTTGACGGTTAAAATGTACCTCATGCACAAAAACTAGTTTAGTTCGCTTTTTCAATATCAACCTAGAATGCTATTTGTGAATTAACCTCCAGCCATATGAAATTTTTGTGGGCTGAGAATAGAAACGATTTGAGGTGCAATCTTATTGGTGCATAATTAGGAACTAAAATGAATAATCATCTCAGTTGTACAGAGTTCGATAATCATCCTTTAAATAATTCAAACCTATTGAAACTAACTCAGTCTTTAGACAACTATGGCCATGTTCATAGGTGGCGGAACGTTTTGGATCTAGGGTAGGCTCAACAATTTTTTACAAGATTTGCACTAGAAAATTAAAAATATGGAGTAAGCCAATTTTTTTGATGCCATCTTGATGAAACAAAGTTAGTATTTCTCATTTTGAACTCGTATTTTGTAATGTATGACGCTGATAGAGATAAGAAACGCATTTGCAACTTATGTATCAAAAAACGTGCATTTAAGAAAACATGTCGATAATTATCTTCATTGACTTTCAACTCTCGCAAGAATTGTTTTCTATCTGCTTTGCTGAAAAGCAAAATAATATCCAAGCAGCAGTGTTCACAAAAACGACATTACATTATCAATGTTTTTACTGTGTTGAAAAGATTTTGTTCTGCGAGAATATTTTTCTATACTCATCGTTTTCTTGCTCCATTTCTTATGGCAATGGGAACTCCATTAAGTATTGGTGTTCCCGCATTTTTTCTCGTATTTGCATACATATTCAGATACATGTATGTAATAGTTTTTTATTTTTACGCAATTAACCTACTGTAGCTTCAATCATAATTATATTTTTAATTTGAAGTCGTGTCACGGTTATCCTAAAATCTAAAAATAAAACAGGAATATGAATTCCTGAAGTCTTAGAATTAGAAGTGTAAATCGACGAGCTAAGTCGCAGCTGTCGGTGGGACAAAAAAAATTAACAGCTTTGAAGATTTTTCGACGCCTGAGATCACTTGTCAACGATGTTTCTGTCTAGGTTTTTTTATCAGTGTGTTCTCTACCATTGTTTTTTCTTTTTTCATCCGATAATTTCTCGGAAATAAGAAAACCTTAAAGAAATCATCCAACAAATTCATTCGCCTTCGCCGACAGACTAAAAAAGTTGAGTATTTTTAGTCGCTAGCGGAATAAAAAAAAACCACACTTACACACCACCGATCTATGAACTGGTTTACGCTTCTGCTTACGGAAGTGAAAATAAATTTTTTTCTGGGAATAAGAGTGTAAGAACAAGGATAACAATTTTTTTCCGAGAAAGACAGTGTAAGAACAAGAATAACAATTTTTTTCCGAGAAAGACAGTGTAAGAACAAGATAACAATTTTTTTCCGAGAAAGAGAATATATGGGCGAGAACAGCAAATTTTTTCTGAGAACAGAAAGAATAATCGAGAAAAGTTGCTCTCATAACATTAATGATCGGGTAATGTAAACTTAGTCGCTAAAAATGATGAAAGTCTTTGGCAGCTACTAGCTGATATGATTCAGATTTTTTATGCAGTACTTCGTCACTTTTAACGAAAGAACCCCACTTTAAATCATGGCTGACCCAAGATTGGACATTTAGCCACACAAAACTAAAAGTTTTCTCAAAAATAGTTTCTAGGTCTGTTTCAATAAATGTTACTATTTATTGCCGATAGTGGCAAAAAATCTTGACGTCCATACAAAAGTTTTTATGTACTGCACAAACCTATCAATTTGACGTAGTAGAAAACAATTATTTGAGGGTACCATAGTCTATGGAATCTGAACCTAAGATGGACTTTAGTCTACTGAAGTCATGTGATTCCATCGTCTATGAATAGATCGTATCTAAGTCTTCATTTATTCCATCCGCGAACCTACCTAAGCCTTTAGCTGTTCAATCTAGAGTAGGCTCGAGCATACTCAAGCCTTGTGACCCTTCCGTTTATGGTCATGTTACAAAAATGACATGAACGGTATAGTTGATAAATTATTGTTCATGTATGCTCATTTTGTTTAGTTATATATTAACGTCTAATTAAACTTCACTTTCTATTTTGTCGGTATATTTTGATGAACCACTGTGAAACGAGTAGTAAAATAAATTCCACAGAACTATCTTTTTTTGTAATATATATCACTTAAAGGAAATTTTGTCATCAGTAACTTAGTAGAAGAACATAACAAGTGATTAGATGAACGAGAACTTCAGTTTTCTTTGAGAGAAGACCACTAACTCATTTTCTGATTTCAGTAAACATCTCCTGATTTTTGAGTAAAAATCTTCTGGTAAACTCCTGATTTTTCTCAAAAAACCCCTGGTTTTTGAAATTTTGATTTGGCAGCCCTGTATAAGACATATGAAAAAAAACATAATGTGTGAAATTTTAAAAGTTGCTTTAATGGATGAAGTACAAAAAATTTCTACCATGAATGCTAAACGTTCTTCTTAGAAACAATAATACCAATGCAGATCAACTATAAAAGTTTAGAAAATTCAATGAATTTTATCCAAGATTCGAAACAAATCATGAAATTTATCTTCAAATCGACCGTCTCAGTTTTGGATTTCTAAACACTACACTAAGTTTCTTAGTCTCTTTGCCATTTTCTTAAGAGTTTTGTATCTTCTAATAAATACTTATTATATTCATCGTTCATATCACAGATGTCCATCGCGACTGAGAATCTGCCGCTGTCGCGATGGTATTTATAAAAATCTTTTGATTTTCAAGGTTGTGATCGATCTCAACTAGAACTGCTACTACTAATCGATCAGTCTTACACTATACCATACATGAACGTCAAGATTCTGTGAAAATTCTTCGTAAAAAAAAACTGCCACCACCGCAACGCTGCCGTACTGCGATCATTTTTGAAATAAATCTGCTGACATGAACATCTCTGATTCATATATATATTTACATACATTGACATAGAGTTTCAAAAAAATTTTAGTTTTTTCAACCGTAATTCCATTCTCAAGGGATTAAAATTTTCTTATATTTAACTGTATCGAAACTTATGAAAATATAGTATCTTAAAACTAATACATATGAAAAACTAGCTCTATTTATGTTGTTTTATGTAAAAAAAAAAAAAAACCAATTATGTAAGTATTCTCATACTATCGAATATATTTTAAATATCATTCATTATGAAAAATTCATTTAAGATTAATTCTAACCTTATTTTTTTCTCGATAGTCAAGTAAAAGAGGAGCCAAAAGACCAAATGAAATAATAGCACAAAGTAAATAGCATTGATGACGTAAACTTGTTTGCTCTGGACGAAGTTTATCATACCATATATTATTTATAGCTTCTACACAACATGGTGTTGCAATAAATAATTCATCAGGAGCATCAGCTGCAATCTTTTGATAGATATTAGAATATTTTTTTCTAATTATTTAGAACAAAATTATTAAACATACTTGAAGACAAGTAACATATCCATAAAGTTCATTTTGTTGTAAAATAATTGCACATGCTTGAGATGCATCATATTCAGCACATTTATTTAAACAATCAATAGCATATTTTTCAAAATATTTTGCATTTTCCATATAACGATCTTTTAAATCACCATAATCAGCTATTGAATGATATTGTTTTAAAATTTTTGTTGCAATTAATGCTGGACATATACGATATTTCATATAACATAGAAAAATTTTAGCCATATCAATATAATTCATTAATATAGCCCATAAAAATAAATCACGCATAATATAATCATAATTTTTTTGTTGTTTCGATATAATTGATATAAATTGATTATTTTCAGTATCTTTATTATTATATTGATCTGATTTAGAAAAATTTTGTGTCAATCCCCATTTTATTCGATCTGTATATTCAGTTTGTTCTGTTTCAAAATAAAGATCACGCATATAATCACCAATAAGTTTAGTAAGAACTGCATTAAGTTTTTCAATATCACTAATGAATTTATTATTTGTAGATTTATCAGAGTCAATAAAATCTTTTAAATGAGTTTTAGCATTATTCTAAGAAAAGCAAATTATCAAAAATAAAAAAAAAATTTTTTTTTTTTTTTTGCTAAATAAATTTCATACCATTATATTAGGATGATAAAGTGTTTCAATAAAATAGGCATAACAAGATCTTTTTTTTGATACTTCACTTTTTGAAAAGAATATGTCAGCAGCTGGATCAATGCCTAATTTAAGAAATTCATAGACAAATGTCGGTAAATTGTTTCTTAAAGCATCTACAAAATATCGTTTTTTATTCTAAAAATACAAATAAATAATATATATGGATATTAACATAAAAATATAAATATAAATACCAATATATTATCTAATGAATTTTGAAAAATAAATTCTTTTGCAATATCAATACAATCCCAATTCATTGCTAATTTAAGTAGTCTTGTTCGTTCTATTTTTTGTTGTTTTTTACGAATATCATAATCTCTTGTCTCATACATAATATTTCTTTCATCATTTGGTATATCTGGTTGTTTAGTTTCAACGTGAATATTGCTTGAATAAAGTTTCATTTTTGCTATTGTTTGATGTGCTAAGAAAAACAAAAAAAAACATTTTGAAATCGAAGATAAAAACAAATCTATTCGAAATTTATTTACTTACAACGACAAATACTTCGAAAAATTGTCTCTGTTAAATTAGCATCCGAATTTAAAGAAAATACAGTTAAATGAGTACGAATAGCTGGTTGTAGACAATACATAATTCGATTTATTAATTCATTAATTTGTTTGTTTTTGTCATTTTCGTTATGTTTTTGTTTTATTTTTTGAGATTCTTCTTCTGAATTATCTTTTCGAAAAAAAGTATTTTCTACATCTTTCTTTAATCGTTCACTATATTTATTAGGTTGAAACATCTCTGAAAGTCTTTAAAAACAAAGAAAAATTATATAAATAAACTAAAGTTAAATAATTATTTTTCTATATTTACCTTTTATTCTCTGTATTAATATGTCTTTCACTATGAGTTTTGACAATAAAATACATAGAAAATTGTAAGAAAAATAAAAAAATAAATGTGAAAAAATAAATTTACCTGACTTTAGTTTTTTGGGAATTTTTCTTTTGATCTAAATTTGTATCTTGCGAGATCGAACATGATAAACTGTTGTCTTCAATAACTAATTCTTCAATTTCACAAATGGTTTCTTTATTTTTAACATCATTTTCGAAATCTTTTGTCAAAAATAACCAACGAGTAAAAAAATCAGCAGCACGACCGGTACCCTAGATATTAAGTAATTATTTAATGAACATAAATATTGAATTCAATTGTTCTTACATCAACTATAATAACAGGAATCTTTGCTCTTAAATCATAATATATATTGTTTACAGTATCTCGACCACCTTCAACCGCAATTGTAACTACAGGTACTAGATATTAGAAGTAAATCATCAATATCGTATCCATAGTAGCAATTTTTTTTTTTGACAGTGAAATCTTTCAAATATCCCCTGTAAGTGTAGTTACCTCTTAATCACATAAAATATTTAATTCATATTTATTGTTCAACTAAATTATATGGATAGAAAATATGATGAGATTTCAATCAATATGAATTATTCTTCAATACTCATTGGTATTTAGACAAAAAAACGATTTTGTCTCCTTCATTTGTACATTCTGATATGACTTTTTTTCTCGTGTATTACTTGCTCTGTGTCTCTCTGTTTTGTTGTTATATGCTTGAGAATTGTTTGTTCTTCTATTTTTATTGTATTTTTTTGGTTGAATTGTTATTCTTTAACTGTTATGTTAACTTCTTATAATTCTTCATTGAACTTGAAATGCACAGTTTGATCAATATCAAACATTAGAACCCGTTATTATAATCACATTCGGTCAATAGTACTTTCATCACAGAATTATTTAACTCACGAGAGAAGGTCACCAACTGTTCAATCGCTTTTAAGTCGGAACTATATGCATCATGTAGGTCTTAATGAGCTATGATTACCCTGAAAAGAGTTCGGGTCGTTAGTTTATTATTATCGGGATACTGCATTTTTGTGGTTTTTTTAATTAAGCACAATGCCGTGGCCCGCCTCAGGAACCAGAAAAACTGAGTTTCAAGTTTTGACTTGAAACTTTGCATAGAAACAGGCTGGTTAAAATATCTTCTCAAATCTGCGAGTTAAAATCTATTTATTGAGTCAAAAGTATCCTATACGTAGCCAACGTTTTCACAATGAGGACACGAGTTAACATAGCGAGACTATTTTAAGTTGTAGAGTACGCTTGGCACTAGATCCTAATAGAGCCCGATTTTTGAAATTTCCATTATTTGTTCTATAAAAAAATCCTCTCCGAGAAGTTCTCGAATTCATTGTCAAAATAAATGTGGAAACCTCAGATTTAAATCCGAGAGTTATGTGTACTTCAAAAAGTGAATGAGACAAATCGATCATCCTAGAATGTGTGGATATAAAAATTAACCTGACAAATCTTTTCTATAAACACTTGAATTTTATTGACTACTGCTCAACCAATAGAATTTCGGAGTGAATGCAGCTCAGATTTGGACTCTTCGCCTTGAGTTATCCTAAAAAACTCGTTTTTCCTATAATTTGATTTCTATTGGTCAGTGCTCAACCAATGAGGCTTCAAGTCAAGTGAATTACAGATTCGAGTTCTCCATCCCAGAAAACCTTGAACTATTATCTCTGTGATCGGAAGATAGAGCTCTACTTGTGGATCAATTAGAGCGCAGACAAAAACAGAACCGATTTCCGTTTATTTATCTTTGCAATAGGTGAGCTAGCCTTGTTGTTTTTTATGTTTTATATACAATTTTGTAGCTCGTGAAATTCTCTATCGAATGGTATATAATAGTTGGGGTTTTCTTTGACTATGATAGGGAAAGTGTTTTACGAAAGTGGGAATAGGTCGATTTTCCTATAGAAAGCCATAGGGAAAAACGAGTATTTTTGCAATAACTCAGGAACGGCTCGACCAATTCTTCTCATCTTCGAATTCGACCGAGATATTGTTGAGACTAAACTGTGTAAAAAATTTCATCGCGATCGGACTCTCCTTTCAAAAGTTATCGTGTAAACGGCCGGCCAGCTGGACACACTGACCGATTCTAGTGTGTACTCACTTTTTGAGTACACAAAACACTGATTTTGAGAAAAAGGCTATTTTTGCAAAACACACCTGAATTACATATCAATGTTCAGGATAGACTATAAATATCTGATCTTAATATTAAGTTTTAATAATCTCATAGTGATTAATATAAAAGAAAACTTTACAAAAAGAAAGCAGCCTAAAAATACCGTGAAAATTTATCGAAAACTCTGATAGTAGTAGGAGCCAAGTTTTAGACGATAAGTTCATCAAAATCAATTCATTTTGCGATAAACCATAAATATTCGGTACATCTTCCTATGATAAAACCTCTAACTCAACGTGTCTTCGAAAAATTGAATTTTCTCAGGGGGAGTAGCTCTTAAGATGTGTTCAATTTACGTTGAGCAAAGGTTGTAGATAGACAAAACCATGTACACAGAGATGAACGTGAAGCGTGGCTCTTCGGACAGTGCTACGTATCTCCACGCTACAACGCAGAAATACAAGGTGAATTACATTGGCCGAAGAGTTTCTGACTAATGAATGCTTCAGTATGCATAGTATATTGCTTTATTTCTTAATCTCTAAAGATGTAATAAAATATAGCGGTACAATTTTACTTCATTACAAATAGAGATGATTTTCCCAAAAAATCGAATTCTCCGTTATATGAACTCATTTCTTTTGTTGTAATATATTGATAATCAGTAAAATGAAAGTATCAGATCATTTCATAATTTCAACTGTCATTAGACTTATTATCATTAAATTCTACTTCCATAAGAATACTTTAAATTTTTACAGTACGATCAGATACAAAATTTTTCAAAGTCTACTTTTTGGAATTTTTTTTTTCTTTAAGAATTAAAGCTTCTTAGTCTTTTCTTTTAAATATAAATTAAAAAAGCTATCTAATTAAATAAAGAATTATAAATTTTTTGTAAAATTTCACAAAAGAAAAAAGTACATACCGAAAAACTCATGTTCATTTTTCAGTTTTGCCATATGAGTAACTAGACGTGTTCGATAATCTCCTATTTCATAGTTAAGAATACTGCCATCATCTAACATGAGATAATGACTGTGATTCATTTCAAGATCCCATTGACCATGTTGACGTTCTTCAGATTTATCATTTTTATTACTACTCGATGCATTGGTAGTTATCTATAAAGTTCATAATAAGTATTTATTATATTAAAGATTTCTTCTTTTTCTTTTTTTTTTTAAGTTAAACCTGTTTTGTTTTTTTATCATCTCGACTTGTTATCATTTTTACATTTTTTATACTACCCCATTTACAAACAGCAATAGCAGTAAAATTATTTTTTTTGAAATGTGTTAATTTAAATTTTTGAATTGCACGTCCTGCAAGTTGAACAATACCAATATTATATCCAGATGAGAATAACCATGCATCTTAAAAAAAAAAAAAGAGAATAATTATTTATCATAATGATAGAATTATTTCATTACATACCAGATTTATTAATTATATCAACAATACCATTTATAAAATATGTTTCAAGTTTATCATTCATTTTGAAATATTTTGCACCACCAATAATTGTTACAATAAATAAAGGTTTACGAATTTTCCAAGCATCAAGAAGAATTTTTTCAACTTTTTCTAAAGGTGTATCCAAAGCTAATCGAACATACTAAATCAATTAAATTAAACTATTAGAAAATAAATAAATTTTCTTTTTTTGTTTTTACCAATCCACCATGTAAAAGTGTACCCAAGTCAGAATTAATTACTTCTCGAGTATTATAATTCATAGTCCAACGATTCTTTGATTCTTCGTAATCTTCATGTTCTTCTTTTCGTCGTTCACATATACATATATCATTTTCATTATTCCTAAAATGAAACGTATGTATTATTGAAATATTTATTAAAATCAATACTTGTCCCGTTTTGGAGTATATTTATGACAAATTCGATAACGAATATTCAATTCGTCAATAGTATCTTCTGGAGGAAGTTCTTCTCTTAACTAATAAAGATAAATAAAATTTGATTTTTTTTATTAAACAAAAACAAAAAAAAACTAATTCATTTATACTTGATGATCGGTAAATGAAAGAAATCTACTCATTTTTTTTTATACAAGCGAATTTCGAAGAACTACTTATTGAACCAAATTTTAATATAATCTTGTGCAAGTTGCTTTATCTTTCTTGAAACTTTCACCTTCAAATTTATTTGTAAGAGACATTAGACATAATGTTTGTAACTAAAGAAACAGAAGAAAAAAAAAATTCTTCCTTTTTTGTATTCATGGTAACATTTATTCATCATAGAAATGTTTTCTTACGGAAAAAGAATTTAAAAAAAATAAAAGCTCATTTCGATTGGCTAAGAAAAGATGGAAAAAAATATCTATTATTAAGCGTATGTTAAAATATTTTTTGTCTTGTTTATCAAATTTATAAACTCTATCTAAATTTAAGAATTCAATAATGAGTACTACAATACAAACACCGTATGAACTATCTTTATTATAAATGTACTGTTCATAAAAAAATCTTGTTTTTCTTTTATAGTGCATCTTCTGACAAATTGCATGAAATTGTGAGATATGATAAAATATTTTTTATTGATAATTATTTTTCTATTTTAAATATAGGAAGATGCAGAACTATGGAAAACTTTTCGTATTGATTTTCAACTTGAAGCTAAAGAATTTCCTGATAATAAAATTTATGCAAATATCAACATTGACCCTGAATCAGCTCGGCAACTCATTGAAAAATTTTCTGTAAATATCTGGTATATAAAAAAAAGAATTACAAATTAACGCGACGCAAACATCGCCAACCCTCTACTGAAAGGATGCAGTGTTCCAGAATTTAAAGAATCTGAGTAGGGGTGACACTTTAATTTTATTTTACTTTAATAAAGTAAAGTGAACTAAAGCATTTGACTTTACTGAGTAAAGTTAGCCTACTTTACTTTACTCGATAAACTAAAGTAGAGTTACTTTACTCGAAAAGTAAAATAAAGTAAAGTATCTTTTACTTTATCGAAAAAAGTAAAATAAGATAAAGTGAAGCATGTAGTTGATGATTATTGATATATAAGTTCATTATCACATATTAATAACATTCCAATACGTTAAAAGTTGTCTTGAACTAGGGACTGAAGGCCTCGAAAAGCGTAACCTAATTTTGTTACTTTCAGAAACAGCATTGAATCCTGCCTATTTTTCATAATTTTATTTTCTATTTTATCAAAACCCAATTTTCCACACCTGGAATCTCCCTAAAGCATTAAAAAAGAGCTTTTACTGTTCTATTGCAAGTCTTTATGGTTCAATAGTAACAAGTGCGCTGATTTTAAATACCTCACTTATTCTCAAACGTACCCAAAAAATTAGAAGGTAATGGCGTATCTATGAGGTGGCTAGAAAGGGCGCCGCTCTTCCACCGACAACAAGGAAAGCATACCAATTACTTTGAACTTTTCATTGTCTTTCTAGCATGTTATATAACTCTAGATATTCAGTTGAAGAGGAGTGGATGCACCTTTGAACTTGAATAAAACTTTACTTGAAAAACAATTCCTGTTTGAAATAAAAGGGTTCCTACATAGGCCATAATCAATAATTACTTACATCTATTATGAGTTTATGGTAATATCTAATACAAAATTGTAGAGGATGTATTGATAGAAAAGATCAAATCGAACCGATAAAGCCCGGTTCGAGTTCGGTTCGGTTCATCTTTCTTTTCTAAAGAAGAGTACAGATTCAGCTTATAATTGTTTTCTTAAAATTATTTCAGATTCTATTGGGTTCAAGTGTAATTCAGAAAATCGGGATATGGAGTGCTAGCAGGAACAACCCAAGCAGACAAACATATCGATTTTTGACGTTTTTTGAACAAAAATAGTGAATTTTACTCGATTTTTATGCGTCTTTTTCGGTTATGTCAAAAAACGCATGTTTTTGTTGATTTTTTTCTATTTTTCTATTTTTTTCCACTTTCTTTTTTATTTGTTTTTCTGTCAAATTACGTTACATTTATGCAGAAAAGTGGTTAAAAAGGTATTTCAATCAAAAAATGCCCATTGTATCTGAAAAATTTTAATTTTTGAGTGTAAATAAGACACATTTTTTTATCCAGAATTTTTCTGAGCAATTTTTTTCACCAGTACATTGAACTAAGTGCTTTCTTATATCAGTCATTAGTTATTTTTTACTCAATGTGTCTCTTTCTGGTTCATTAAGGGTTTTCTCTTTCTTCAAGATATGAATGGTAAATGCCGAATTTGTCCTGAAAAGAATATGGATACTCTGCCAAAGACAAAAGAATCGCCTTTTTGCTATTAGCTTGTTCTCATTCATCCATTATTATCATATCTTCATTTACATATCCATAAGTAGAGCATAAGTTAAACTACTCATGTTTATATGCAGTCCATTTTACTGGCTTATTGTCTCAGATTTGTTCGACATATACCAAAATGTCTCATTTTCGTGATACTTTCCCTTGGACAAAAAAAGCTTCTTTGTCCGATTCATTTTTTCATCCCCTACTACGCTGTATTAAAAAAAAACAAATCAGAGAATGCAGTGTGGAAAGCTCTACAATTCATGAAGGACAGCTTATTTGATAATTGCACTTTTTGTTTTCAAAATGGACAAAATTTTGAGCTACTAATTTTTGACACTCCGAAAAAAAAAATTAACTTTTTCGTACACGATGACATCTTTTTCTTATGTCATCAATTAATGAATATTGTAGAGCTTTTCACGCTGCATCTTGTGATGTATTAACACAGCACCCCAAACGATGAAAAAATGAATCGGAAAAAGGCGATTTTTTTGTCTTTGAGGACTAGATGGTGGTCGTCAAAAATATACGAGAATAACTTTTTGATTATGTGTTTTCAGTTGTATTTAGAAAAATAAAACTGACCACTTTTTTGTGTTCTATTTTTAAAAATACCTTTAGTAACAGATGGGTGTGGAAATCCTGTTCATCCACAGCTCACGCGAGACCCACATCCACCATATAGCTAAGTTATTCTTAACAATATAGACACCGTTGTTCTTCTTTTACAT
>CAJNOL010002179.1:15473-44498 GCA_905250125.1 Rotaria sordida | reverse complement strand
GTTGTTGCTGGTGGAAATGGAGCTGGTTCAGCATTAACTCAAATAACAACAAGTTATGCTATGTTTGTTGATAGTCAATCGAATATCTATGTATCTGAATATGGTAATCACAGAGTAACACTATGGTTATCAACAAATACAACATCGGGAACATTAGTACGTATTTATTGTTTAATAATTTTATATTGATTATTTTATTATTTGATTAAAGGTTGCTGGTGGAAATGGTGCAGGAAGTACATCAGAAAGATTATATAATCCTTGGGGTATTTATGTCAATGTCAATGGATCAATGTATATATGCGATACATCAAATCATCGAGTTCAACTTTGGCAACCTGGTGAGTATGATGTATGTAACTATTGAAATTTAATAATTTAAAATATTTAAGGAGCAATCAGTGGTAGCACCGTTGCTGGTGCAACTAGTGATCCAGGTCCAAATGCATATCAATTAAATACTCCAACAGGCATAACAGTTGATCCATATGGTTATATATATGTATTGGATACCTCAAATTCACGTGTTCAAAAATGGTTTCCAGGTGCATCTTATGGCATAACAGTAATAGCAACATCCATGAATACTCCATATGGATTGCATGCTGATAATCAAGGAAATCTTGTTGTTACGGATACATATAATTATCGAATTCTATCTTTTGCTATGACATGTCGTAAGTTTAATATTATTTAAATTTTTCTAATAAGAGAATTAGAATAGTTTAATGAAATAATCGAGCAAAAGTTTTATTGAACATATGAGAAATAAAAAATGTTGATTTATTAATAAGAAAAGAAAAATGTTTCTTTTTTATTTTAATTTCAAGCTGGTACAACAACAACGACAACGGCACCACCATGTAAGTTTTCTTTTTTAATAGTTGAAACAAATCTTTGGTTAATTCTAATATAAAATAGTTCAAGGAACTGTTCCAGTTTGTTCTACAGCTGTTTGGAATCAAACATATTCTACGTTAGTTGGAACATTTAATACATATGGTTCAACAGCAACGTTATTATATAATCCATCAAGTATTGCTTTTGATGGGTATGGATATATGTATATTGCTGATATAAGTAATCATAGAATTCAACGATATCCACAAGGTTTACAAATTAACTATTTTATATACGTGTATATATGTATATATATAAATATAATATTTATTTTAAGGATCAAATATTGGTACAACTGTAGCTGGTGCAACAGGTTCTTGGGGAAGTTCACGAGCACAACTTTACAATCCACATGGATTACATGTTACTAATAATGGAACAATGTTTATATTAGATACATCAAATTATAGAGTTTTAAGATGGCAATTAGGATATCCAATGGGTTATATTGTTGCCGGTGGAAATGGTGGTGGTGCAGCATACACTCAAATTGGTGCAAGTTATGCTATATTTGTTGATGATCAATATAATATTTATATATCAGAAAGTGGCAATCATCGTATTACAAAATGGATTAGTCAAAATACAACTGCTGGAGCTTTAGTAATCTTTATTTTTTATTTTCATTTTGATTTTATTATTTAATTTATAGGTTGCTGGCGGAAATGGTGCTGGTAGTACAGCGGATAAATTATCTAGTCCTTGGGGAATCTTTATTATTAATAATTCTACATATATTGTTGATCAAGGAAATCATCGTGTTCAACGATGGGATTTTGGTATACAAAATATATAATTAGATTTCTTTTGTATCTAATAATGATTTTCTTCTAGGTGCAAGTCTTGCTACAACAGTAGCTGGTTCAACGAGTGATCCAGGTCCATGGGCATATCAATTCAATACTCCAACATCAATTACACTTGATCCGTATGGTTATATATATATATTAGATTCAGCAAATGATCGACTTCAAAAATGGTATCCAGGTGCATCCTATGGAATCACAGTCGTATCAGCAACAATGTATGGACTATATTCAATGCAATTTGATCATTCTGGTAACATTGTTATATCAGATACATTTTATCATCGTGTTCTATCATTCAGTATGACGTGTCGTAAGTTTTTTGTTTTTTGAATTTTTTTAAATACTCTTATAAATCAAAATATTTATTTGAATAATGAAAGATCGCATTTTTAAAAAAATGAATAATATTCTTAATCTTTTTTTCATTTTAGCTTCACCAACAACAACAACAACCCTACCACCTAGTCAGTTATTTTGGTTTTTTTACATTATATTGAATAAAATTGTTTTCATTTATATATGTATAGCTCAAACAGCAATACCAGTATGTCAAACAGCTATATGGAATCAAACATTTACAATATTAGCTGGTACAACATCAAATATTGGATCAACACCAACATTACTTTATTATCCATATGATGTAACTTTTGATGGCTATGGAAATATGTATGTTGCAGATTATTATAATCATAGAATTCAAAGATTTTCTCCAGGTTCATATGAAATATTTAAATAAAAATTATTCTATTTTAATAATTTAGGTTCAAATGCTGGTACAACAGTTGCTGGATCATCAGGTTCAGCTGGAAGTTCTCGTTCACAGTTGCGTTATCCATCAACGGTTTTCGTTAGTACAAATCAAGATATGTATATTTTAGATACAAATAATTATAGAGTTTTAAAATGGCAATTAGGGGAACCACTTGGTTATATCGTTGCTGGTGGAAATGGCAATGGTGCAGGATTTACTCAAATTGGTGCAAGTTATGCATTGTTTGTTGACTCAAATTATAGTATTTATATATCTGAACAAACAAATCATCGTGTTACAAAATGGTCTAGCAGAAATATATCGGCTGGAATTTTAGTAATTTTTTAATTATTTTTCTTAAAAAATTAACTTTTTATATTGATTTATTTAATGTAAGGTTGTTGGTGGAAATGGTGCTGGAAATACAGCCGATAAACTGAATTCGCCATGGGGAGTTTATGTTGATGGTAATGAAACTATTTTCGTTGTTGATAGAGGAAATCATAGAGTACAAAGATGGGATGCAGGTAAAAAAATAAAAACAAAACATTTAAAATAAAATCTATAAATTAATTGTCTAAAAGGTGCCAGTCTTGGTACAACAATAGCTGGTTCAACAAGTGATGCAGGTCCATGGTCATATCAATTTAATAATCCAACATCAATTACATTTGATCCTTATGGTTATATGTATATATTAGATTATAGTAATAATCGAGTTCAAAAATGGTATCCTGGTTCAAGTTATGGTTCAACTGTTGCATCAGGATCAATGAATTTACCAGTTGGCATGTCATTTGATCGTCTTGGAAATCTTGTTGTAGCTGACACAAGTTATCATAGAATTATTTCTTTTAGTGTTATGTGTCGTAAGTTTTGTTTTCTAATTTCAAATGTCTCATTTATATATTGAAAATTCACTCGATTCTCTTATTTAAACATTCAAAAAACAAAACAGTTTCAAAATGTAAAGAAAAGCTTGTTTTGATAATTTTCTTTTTGATAATTAAAATAAAGATTTTATTACAAAAAATAAACTTTATTTATGATACATTTAGTTTCGCCAACAACAACAACAACAACAGCACTACCATGTAAAATAATTTTTAATAAAAAGAAAAACTAAAAAAAGTTTCTATAAGTATTTTATTAGTTTCAACAACAAGTCCACTGTGTTCAACAGTTGTTTGGAATCAAACAATGTCAATTATAGCTGGTACAACATCAAATGCTGGTACAACATCAATATTATTATACAATCCATATGACGTTGATTATGATGGTTATGGAAATCTATATGTTGTTGATTATAGTAATCATAGAATTCAAAGATTTCCACCAGGTTTCATTTATATTTGAAATAAAAGAAAAAAAGAAATTATTTTGTTTTTGCTTAAAAATTATTTCAGCATCTTCTAGTGGTACAACTGTAGCTGGTGTAACATCTTCTTGGGGAAGTTCACGTGCGCAATTGTATTATCCGACATCAATTAGTGTAACACAAAATGAAACAATGTTTATAATGGATACATCAAATTATAGAGTTTTACGATGGGTAGTTGGTGACCCATTAGGTTATATTGTTGCTGGTGGAAATGGTGGTGGTGGAGCATACACTCAAATTGGTGCAAGTTATGAATTATTTGTTGATAATCAATTTAATGTTTATGTTTCGGAAAATTCTAATCATAGAATTACCAAATGGTTATCTACAAATCCAACTAATGGACTTTTAGTAATTTACTATTTTCTCATATGAATTTTTAGTTCAATTTTATTTCTTGAAAATTTAAGATTGCTGGTGGTAATGGTCAAGGAAATGCAGTAGAAAAACTAGATTCACCATGGGGAATTTATATTGATAATACTGGTGGACTATATATTGTTGATCGCAACAATCATCGTGTTCAATATTGGCCATTTGGTAGAAAAATCAATTCTATTGATTAATTATTAATTAAATGAAAATTTGGTTTTTTTAGGAGCAAGTTTTGGTACAACGGTAGCTGGTTCAACAAGTGATGCAGGTCCATGGTCATATCAATTTAATAGTCCAACATCAATTACATTAGATATATACGGTTATATCTATGTTATGGATTTTAACAATGAAAGAATTCAAAAATGGTTTCCAGGTGCATCTTTTGGCGTTACTGTTGCAGCAACAAATATGTATAATCCATATGGTATGACAATGGATCCACATGGAAATTTGATTGTAGCTGATACCTCTTATCATCGTATTATTTCATTTAGTCCTACTTGTCGTAAGTTTTCATTTGTTTAAAAAAAACGATAGGATTTTTTTCTTCGTTCTTATACTTATCTTTTCATCTCTTTACTAATACAATAAATATTTGTTCATTTAAGCGGCTCCAACAACAACAACACCTTCACCAGGAAGTCGGTTATATTTTTTTCATAAAATAAAAATAAAAATAAAAAAACTATGTTCTTTTTTTTCTAATAAAACAGCTCAAGCAACAGTCCCATTATGTCCAACGGCTATTTGGAATTCAACATTTACAATAGCAGCTGGTTCAACATCAAGTGCTGGGTCAACATCAATATTACTTTATTATCCATATGACATTGATTATGATGGTTATGGAAATCTGTATGTTGTTGATTGTTATAATCATAGAATTCAAAAATATCCATTTGGTTAATTCACATTGATTTTCTATTAAAATAAAATACTATTTTTTTTTTCATTTTGTTTTTAGGATTATCTAATGGTACAACTGTAGCTGGTGTAACATCTTCTTTGGGAAGTTCACGTTCGCAATTGTATTATCCGACAGCAATTAGTATAACATCAAATGGATCAATGTTTATATTGGATACATCAAATTATAGAGTTTTAAAATGGCAAGTTGGTGACACATTAGGTTATATTGTTGCTGGTGGAAATGGTGGTGGTGGAGCATACACTCAAATTGGTGCAAGTTATGGAATCGTTGCTGACGATCAATATAATATTTATATATCTGAACAAACAAATCATCGTGTGACGAAATGGTTTAATGGAAATACAACTGTTGGAACTTTGGTAATCATTAGCTTTTCTTTAAAATTTTCAATTATTTTCATTTATTTGAAATAAAAGGTTGCTGGTGGTAATGGTCAAGGAAATACAGCAGAAAAACTAAATTCACCATGGGGAATTTATGTTGATAATACTAGTGGAATATATATTGTTGATCGTGGCAATCATCGTGTCCAATATTGGTCATTTGGTAGAAAAATCAATTCTACTGATTGATTAATCATTAAATGAAAATTTGTTTTTTTAGGAGCAAGTTTTGGTACAACGGTAGCTGGTTCAACAAGTGATGCAGGTTCATGGTCATATCAATTTAATAATCCAACATCAATTACATTAGATCAATATGGTTATATGTATATATGTGATTATAGTAATAATCGAGTTCAAAAATGGTATCCTGGTTCAAGTTATGGTACAACTGTTGTATCAGGATCAATGAATTTACCAATTGGATTGAAATTTGATCGTCTTGGCAATTTAGTTGTAGCTGATACATCTTATCATCGTGTTATTTCATTTAGTGTAGTGTGTGGTAAGTTAACTATTTTTTTCTATTCATTATTCAAAAGATACGTTAGTGATCTTTTAATTAAATGAAAATTTCTTTTTGTTTTTTAGCTGCAACAACAACAACAACAACGTTACCACCGCGTAAGTTCTATTTGAATTCTAAGAAAATAATAAATACTAAATAATAAAATAGCTCAAACTCAAATTCCATTATGTTCAACGGCAATTTGGAATTCAACATTTACAATAGTAGCTGGTGCAACATCAAGTTCTGGGTCAACATCCATATTATTATCTTATCCATATGGTATTGCTTTTGATGCATATGGATATTTTTACGTTGCTGATTATAATAATCATAGAATTCAAAGATTTCGACAAGGTTTTATTTAATATTTAAAATTTTAAGAAAAAAAAGACGAAAACATAATTTTAGGATCAAATATAGGAACAACAGTAGCTGGTTTTAATCCATCATCGGGTAGTGGACGTTCAGAATTAAATAGTCCATCAGATGTATATATTGATTCCAATGAAACAATGTATATATTAGATACTTATAATTATCGCATTTTAAAATGGCAAGTTGGAGAATCAATTGGCACAACGATAGTTAATGGTCGAGGTTCTGGTTCAACATTCGATAAGATAGGAAGGAGTCATGGATTTTTTATCGATAATGATTATAATATTTATGTATCTGAATATGTAAATCATCGAGTTACACTATGGTTTAATGGAAATAATACTGTCGGATTATTAGTAATTTAATATATTCATTATTTATTTTATATTTATTTATTTATTTATTTTAATTAAAGGTTGCTGGTGGAAATGGTCTAGGAAATGCAGCAGAAAAACTAAATTCACCATGGGGAATTTATGTTGATAATACAAATGGAATATATATTGTTGATCGTGGTAACCATCGTGTTCAATATTGGCCATCTGGTATTTTAATTAAAATTTTTTGTTTTTTTTTGTATCAAAATAATTTAAAAAAAATTCCTTATCTTTAAAGGTGCAAGTCTTGCAACAACTGTAGCTGGTTCTACTAGCGATCCTGGCTCGTGGTCATATCAATTTAATAATCCATCTTCAATTATGCTCGATCCATATGGTTATATTTATGTTTTGGATACTAGTAATGCAAGAGTTCAAAAATGGTATCCAGGAGATCCATATGGAAGAACAATATTATCAGCAACAATGAGTAGTCCAATTGGAATGTCTCTGGATTTTTCAGGAAATTTATTTATAGCCGATACATCTTATCATAGAATTTTATCTTTTAATTTATTATGTCGTAAGTTTTTGTGTTTTAATCTTAGATATTTTTAAATTATTATTAGTAAAATGAACAAAATTTGAAATTAAAGATTATTTTCTTTTTAGCATTAGCAACAACAACAACAACAACACAGCCACCAAGTAATTTTTATATTTCTATATAATAAAATACAAGAAAACTTAATTAATAATTTATTTAGCATCATCTCAAAATCAAATTTGTGCAACAGCTATTTGGAATCAAACACTTTCAGTATTGGCTGGTACAGCATCAAGTCCTGGATCAACATCAACATTATTATATAATCCATCTGACATATATTTTGATGCATATGGAAATATGTATATTGCTGATAGAACAAATCATAGAATCCAAGTATTTCGATCAGGTTTATATTTGAAATTGTTCGGTTTTTTTTCTTTTCGATTAAAATAAATTTTCCTTTTAGGACAAACAACAGGTACAACTGTAGCTGGAAATTCAGGTTCATCTGGTTATGGAAGAAGTGAATTATATAATCCATATGGAATATTTGTTAGTTCTAATCAAACAATGTTTATATTGGATACAACAAATTATAGAGTTTTAAAATGGCAATTAGGAGAACCGATTGGTTATGTTGTTGCTGGTGGAAATGGAGCTGGTTCAGCATTAACTCAAATTGGTGCAAGCTATTCATTCTTTGTTGATGATCAATATAATGTTTATGTATCAGAAAATGGAAATCATCGTGTTACTGTATGGTTTAGTCGAAATATAACTGCTGGAGCTTTGGTAATATTTTGTTTTCTTGAAACATTTTTGTTTTTTTGATAATTTTAATTTAAATAAAAGGTTGCTGGTGGAAGTGGTGTAGGAAATGCTGACGAAAAACTAAATTCACCATGGGGAGTTTATGTTGATTCAAATCAAACAGTTTATGTTGTTGATAGAGGAAATCATCGTGTTCAACGTTGGTATGCAGGTAAACATTAAAAAAAAAGACGAAATTTAAGATAAAATCTATAAAATAATTGTCTAAAAGGATCAAGTACAGGTGTAACAGTAGCTGGTTCAACAAGTAATCCAGGTTCATGGTCATATCAATTAAATAGTCCAGCATCAATTATACTTGATCCATATGGTTATTTATATGTATTAGATTCTGGAAATACAAGAGTTCAAAAATGGTTTCCTGGAGATAGTTATGGTAGAACTATTCTATCAGCTACAATGAGCAATCCATTAGCAATAAAAATTGATCTTTTTGCTAATCTTGTTATTGCTGATACATCTTATCATAGAATATTATCATTTGGTTTAGTATGTCGTAAGTTATTCATTTATTTAAAACATTTTGTTTTTAATAAAAATCTTTTGAAAAAATCTTTAGCTGGAACAACAACAACAACAAGTGCACCTCCAAGTAATTGAAATAAAAAATAATCATATTTAGATCTAAATATAAAAATATTTCTAAATAGCTGTAACAACAATTCCTCTTTGTTCAACAGCAACATGGAATTCAACATCTACGATAGCAGCTGGTACAACATCAAATCTTGGATCAACACCAACATTACTTTATTATCCATTTGATGTTGCATTTGATGCTTATAATTATATGTATGTTGTTGATTGTTATAATCATAGAATTCAAAGATTTCCTCCAGGTCTATATCATATCTCAATATTTTAAATAAACTAAAAAAAACAAACTGGAATATTTCTATTTATATTAGGATCAAATACAGGAGTAACAGTAGCTGGCTCAACAGGTTCACTTGGAAGTTCATTTTCACAATTGTATTATCCAACAGCAATTAGTATAACATCAAATGGAACAATGTTTATATTGGATACATCAAATTATAGAGTTTTAAAATGGAAATTAGGTGAACCCATTGGTTTTATTGTTGCTGGTGGAAATGGTAATGGTGCAGGATTTAATCAAATTGGTGCAAGCTATGGAATCGTTGTTGACGATCAATATAATATTTATATATCTGATCAAACAAATCATCGTGTGACGAAATGGTTTAATGGAAATACAACTGTTGGAACTTTGGTAATTTTAAGATTTCTCTTCATTTTAAATTTATTTACCTTATAGGTTGCTGGCGGAAACGGTGCTGGTACTACACCAGAGAAATTAAATTCACCATGGGGAATATATGTCGATAGTAATAGTAGTATATATATTGCTGATAGAAGTAACCATCGTATCCAACGATGGGATTTAGGTATTTATGATTTAATCGTATAATGATCTATCTAATTGTAAATTCCTAAAATAAATAGGTGCTGCTAATGGTATAACTGTTGCTGGTGATATGAATGGAAATGCTGGTTCATTGGCATATCAATTGAATAGTCCAACGGGAATTATAGTGGATCAATATGGTTTTGTTTATATACTAGATTTGGGAAATTCACGCATCCAAAAATGGGCTCCCGGTGCAACATTTGGAACAACTGTTTTAACAGGAACATTTAGTAATCCATATGGAATGGACATTAATGCATATGGAAATTTATTTATAGCTGATACATATTATCATCGTATACAATCATTTTCTGTATACTGTCGTAAGTTTATATTCAAAGAAAGTCAATTAAATCTAATTATTAATATATTTCAGCTATAACAACAACAACAAATATTCCACTATCAAGTTAGGGTTTTTTTTGTCTTCTGCTTTTTTCTCTTTTTAAACTTATTTAATTATTTAGCACAAACTTCAATACCATTATGTTCAACAGCTATATGGAATTCTACATCAGGTGTAATTGCTGGTACAACAGGAAGTTCAGGAAGTTCACCAACACTTCTTTCAAGTCCATATGATGTAACATTTGATAGATATCAACAAATGTATGTTGCTGATTATGGTAATCACAGAATTCAACAATATACATTTGGTATTTATTTCGAATAAATATAATTGAATATAAATTTAAAATATCTATTTATTTATTTATCTGTTTATAGGATCAAATGTGGGACGAACAATCGCTGGTATAACTTCAAATTCTGGAAGTACATTAGGTCAACTTTCGAATCCATCTGCAATTTATATCGATTCAAATGATAATATGTATATATTAGATACATCAAATTATCGTATTCTTCAATGGCAATTAGGAAATCAACTTGGTACTATTGTTGTTAATGGTCGTGGTTCAGGTACAACATTAGATAAAATAGGAATTAGTTATGCTATGTTTGTTTTTAATCAAACTTATATTTATGTATCTGAATATGGAAATCATCGTGTGACAAAATGGACAATATCAAATAATAATATTGGACAATTGGTAATTTTCATTCTTTCATTTATATTTATAAATATATTTTTTTCTGTTTTTTTTTTGTAAATAAAAGATGGCAGGTGGAGCTGGTGCTGGTAATACACCAGAAAGATTAAATGGTCCATGGGGAATTTATGTTGATTATAATGGAATATTATATGTTGTTGATCGATCAAACCAGCGTATTCAACAATGGGTTTATGGTAAATATTTTTCATATTATTATTATTATTATTAATTGATTAATATTTAATAAAAAGAATCAGCAGTTGGTATAACAATAGCTGGCGAAAGTGGAGTATCAGGTCCATGGTCGTATCAGTTTAATAATCCAACATCTATTACATTTGATCAATATGGTTATATGTATATATTAGATTCGGGAAATACAAGAATCCAAAAATGGCTAATAGGAATGGCATATGGTGTAACAGTTATATCAGGATCAATGTCAAGTCTATCTACAATGCATTGGGATTTTTCAAATAATATATTTATTGCTGATATTTCAAACCATCGAATTACATCATTTAATATTTTATGTCGTAAGTTTATTTTAGAAAAACAAAAATTTCATAGATAATAAAAATTTAAATTAAATTTCTAGCTCCAACAACAACAGCAACTGCACCATATCCAAGTATGTTGACATTTCTTTAAATAATACATATATGAAAATATTCTTTTGTTTAGCATTATCACCGAATTTAGCATGTCAAACAGGTGTTTATAATACAAGTTGGTCAGTTGTAGCTGGAGTTACATCAACTTCTGGAACAACATCTACTAATTTAAATAATCCATATGATATGTTTATTGATGGAAATTTTAATACTTATATTGCTGATTATGGAAATAGTAGAATTCAAAAATTTCAATCAGGTTTAAACGATAAAAATTTTCTGTTCATAGGAATTTGTAAAAAATTTGCTTTTTTTATTTTGTTATAAAATAGGAGTTTTATCTGGAAGTACTGTAGCTGGTTATACATTAACTGGTGGTTCATCATATTCACAATTATATAATCCAACATCAATATTTGTCGATTTAAATGGAGCAATGTATATAGCTGATGCGAACAATTATAGAATTCTAAAATGGTTACCAAATCAACCCTTAGGTTCTATTGTTGCTGGTGGAAGAGGAAACGGTTCTACACTTGATAAAATTGGTTTTGTCTATTCAATTTTTGTTGATAATCAAGGAAATATGTATTTGTCAGAATATACTAATCATAGAGTTACCTTATGGTTATCTTATAATACAAGTCTTGGTCAATTGGTAAGAATTGTTTATCTTTCACTAATTTATTTATTATTTTTTGCAGGTTGCCGGTGTTGGTTTTCTTGGAAATTCATCAATTCATTTAAACAATCCATGGGGTGTTCATGTTGATTCAAACGATACTCTGTATGTTGTTGATAGAGGCAATCACAGAGTGCAACAATGGATAAAAGGTTCGCTGCGAATAGAAAGTTTCTTTTTTTTTCTTTGAAAAATAAAATTTATTTTCTATTTAATACAAGGTTATATTTTTGGTATTACTATCGCTGGAATAACGGGTACTTCTGGATCGAGTTCATCTCTTTTAAATTCTCCTACTGCAATTACTTTTGATTCAAATAATTTCATGTAAATACTATTAAACTATATCATCTATAAAAATATTTTTCTGTTACATACATACATATATATGACAGGTATATCATGGATGCAGGAAACAATAGAATACAAAGATTTGCACTTGGATCTGCAACAGCAGATACTATTGTATCTATGGCTTTCAGTTCTCCAAAAGGTATGCGACTCGATACAATAGGTAATCTATATATTGCTGATCAAAATAATCATCGAATCGTTCTTTTTCGATGTGGTAAGTTAATAATTAATTAATAATCTTTCTTTCTTTTTGTTCACATTGATTGTTATTCATTAATAGTCTATAATGTATCGACAACAACGCTTACAACAGTAACTACAACAACAGGACCGACAACTTCAACAACAACAACAACCCGTACTACCTCAACAACATCATCCAGTACTTCTTCAACAACAGCAACTACAACAACATCAAGAACTACTTCTTCAACAACATCATCCACTACTTCTACAACAACATCATCCACTACTACTTCAACAACATCTGTAACTACTAGCTCAACAACATCATCTAGTACTTCTTCGACAACAGAAACTACAACAACGGGACTATCTACTACCTCAGTTACTACAACAACAGGACCACCTACTACTACAGTTACCACTACAACAGCCACTACTTCAACAGGACCACCTACTACTACAGTTACTACAACAACAGGACCACCTACTACTACAGTTACTACGACAACAGGACCATCTACTACTACAGTTATTACAACAACACTATTTATTGCTACGACAAGTATGTACAGATTTTATTTAAACCATTTCTACAAGTCATTCATTAATCATTAACTTTACAGATCAATTCATTATTAATCTAAGATTTTTATCTCTTTATTTTTAGCAACGAGCACAAGTACTACTTCTACAACGACAACTCCTGCTTCTACAACAACAATATCAATAACGGTTACGACTTCAGCAACGAGTACAGCCGCTTTAACTACAACAACAATAGTTGGAGCAACAACTACTACTGGAGCCACAACAATAACAACAACTGTTGCAGGAACTACGGCAACAACTGCACTAGGAGCAACAACTACTACTGGAGCCACAACGATAGCAACGCCAGGATCTGGTGGTAGTGGAAGTAGTACAACCACCCTGTCTGCTGGTACTGCGATTAGTGCGTCAAGCCAGGTATAGAACAAATTCATCATAAGCAACTTTCAATGCATATAATTGTTTCTTATTCTATTGAATATTTATTATTTTTCTTTAGAGTTCATCAAATATAGGTGTTATAGTTGGTAGTGCTGTTGGTGGTGCAGTAGCTCTTGGAGCTATTGTTGGTATTGGAGTTGCAATAGCTAAAAAATTAAACGGGTTTGGAGAAAAAGTTTTATTTTTGATCTTCTTTATATTCTTTTGTTTTTAGAGCAAGTTCTCTTGCCAACAATCAAATCATTTCTACAGGAACCAATAATATCTTTACGGTATGCTAGTTAAATTGTTGATAGAGAAAAATTTTATAGAAATTCAACGTAAATATGTTGATTATAGACAATGGAGAGGATAGACAATCCATCATATGTTCCACCTACTGATCAAACTGCATCGTCCAATATTAAGACCCTGGAGGATTCTTCTTCAAATCGAAAATCTAATACTGGTCCTATCTCAGGTACTAGTTCCACACAAGGACAACTCAGTACTCGTACTTATAATATTCGTATTGTGAAATAAATATTTCTTTTCATTTCTCAATTGTGACTGAACACGTGTGTGTGTGTTTTCCACTTTCCAATAAAATTGCATCGTCCACTATTTTATTCAAACAATACCTAAAACACGTTATCTATGTTTTTGGTTCGAGAAGCATAGATAAGTTCTTTTCATCGCTTAGATTCTACTCAATATCATCCTATCTCTATCGATAAAAGAGTAATGATGACGGAATAAGCTAATAATTATCCTTATAACGATCAGAGTACACGCAATGAACATCAAAACCATGCAAAAAAAACATTGGTATAGGATATTTATGTGGTTTAGATATCTAATCAGGAAAGTATTATAATTATTTCCTCGCTTGTGAACTAATATTTTGCCTCTGACGAGAAAACATATTCAACCATCGGACGCCATTCGACTTCACATTATGGCTGCGAGTAAGTATCTGTGAGATTAAGAAAAGCTTAAAGCAATTCACACCAACGGTTTACTATTGAAGAGTTATAACCATTTTAATGGAATTTTTCCTGAGGAGAAGTCATGTTCGAAAAACTCAAAGCAAAGTTTCAAGTTGAAATTATGTCTATAGTAGAGTACTGCGCGGGTTTGACTTTTAGCACCCGCACCCGACCCGAAGGCCTCTAGTGGGACCCGAGCCCGACCCGACCCGACAAGGTTCTACCCGAACCCGACCCGACCCGACAAGGTTCAACCCGAGCCCGACCCGACAAGATTCAACCCGAGCCCGACCCGACCCGCTGATAGTCGAACCCGAACCCGACCCGACCCGAGAAACTAAATTCGCTTATTTCCAAAAGATAAACAACTTTATTTCAATGTTAACCACAAAAAATAACAAAAAATTGTTCCACCAAATAGCATTTGATTGTGGTTTATCACATAACGTATATTCACCACTTTGAAGCAATTTCCGAATCTTTTCTTTTGGATCCATGTGAAAAAGATAAAAATAATAACGAAAGTATGACTATAACAAAGTATCAGTTGTTTATAAATACAAAGAAAGCTCACATCCATATATGTGTATATATGTGTATCTATTGTTTGTAGTCATAAACAAATAGAATTATATTTCATTGTTCTTTGTATTTAACGTATACAATAATAGAGGGCAGAGGCATCTATCGCGAAAAAAATGTAACCCGAAAAAAATCCGAAATTTTCAACATCAAACCCGCACCCGACCCGACCCGCAGCTAATCGAACCCGTGCCCGACCCGACCCGACCCGATAGGGTTGAACCCGCACCCGTCCGCGGGTGCGGGTCGGGTGCGGGTTCGGGTCGGGTCGGGTCGGGTTGCAGTACTCTAGTCTATAGGTACGTCTAATAGTCGTTAGATGGTCTTGAAAGTTTCAATGAAAGTGAACATGTCTTCCTCGAGATACTCAATTTTCAAGCACACTCGATTACTGTGACCTCCTCTATGGTAAATCATTGTTTTCAGATATTGAATATCTCAAGAAAGATATATTCGCTTGCATTAAAACTTTCAGGACTATCTAATGTCTATCAGACATACCTATAAATATTATGTCAGCTTGAAACTTTTTGTTTTGAATTTTTTGAAAATGTTTTGTTCTCAATAGAAATTTCATAATAATGGGCATGACTTTTCAATATTAGGCCATGGGTGCTAATCGTTTCAAATTTTTCTTAGTCTCACTGATACCTACTCGTAACCATAATGTGAAGTCGAACGGTATTCAACAGTTGAATATATTCCCTCCTAAGCAGATCTCGATGAGACTAAGGTAGCCTTAATACTGTTTATGCCATATCCTTTAGGTCAACAGTGACTGTCGTTGTAATGTTTTTTTGGTCTAAAATAAAGTATCTATAGCAAATTAAATGAATGTATATTGATCTAAAATTCTTTTCATAAAAGAGTATCATGATTTTTTAACGTGACACCAAATTATTTTAGCCGAAATGAATACTCCCTTTTTGAGGTACGGAATTTTCAGGGCAGACCTATCCAATAAGAACACCATCATGAGTCATGAGTGACTACTTCGGAAATATAGTCATCCATTCGACAAGAATGGCAGATCTGTTAACAATAGAACTGTCGAAATAAATGTCATCGGAGAGAATTTCAATAGGATGCACAAATTTCGGTTCATGACGCTCAACAAGATATTAGTAGACACCATCAGTACTATTCTTGCCCATTATTGTCTGGTATTGAAGAACAACAAGTTTCAAATGAAAATGAAACACAACGTAAATGTTTCTCGCACGATTAAATCATCTAGATATGAAAGAAGACTACTGGAAAAATACTTTGTCACTAGCGCATGTTATACAATATTTCCCATGAATACAATTTTTTTAGTCATGTACATTTGACTAGGTACGTTTAACCGCGTTGATCGAAATTGCATTCCTACTCATCGATTTATCTTTGGACTGATTTTTATTACTGTTACATATCTATTCGTTATAGCTAAATCTATGATTGACCAGACTGAAGATAAACGAACAAATATCTTCACATTTTGATATTTAAATCTAAATGTTATCTCGAATATATCTTATGAAAATATTATTACTCATGAAATATTAAGAATGTCATCGATGAAACTTTTTTGAAAAACAAATACTACAGAACTTTTAATTATGTAAGTAATCAAAAACCTATCTGAACAACAGTAACTATATTTTTTCTATTTGTCGGCTTTTGTTATAAGAAGAATAAATCGTTTTTTTTCCATTGTTGTTAGTGTTTTCATTCTCCATGTAGTACTCTATAAGAATCAGTAGTGTAAACCATTAGCATACTCGAAACTAGTAGAACTTTTTGGATCGGATCGTTCGGTCGAAATTGTTGAATTATTCGGTGAAAACTGATCTGTTCAAATTCAGAATTGAACCGACAAACGATTGATCTATTTAATATATTAATTAACTACTGTAACTACTATCTATTTCAAAGTATAATGTACTCACGGATTTTTGAATAGCATTTGATAGAAGTATTATAGGGATCTACAGTTTTCACTATTCAAGAGAGAAGAGCCAAAGTCATTGAAATATACCGAAATTTTATTGGTCAATAATTGACCAATCAGGTGAGTTCTTGGTGGAGATTTTGGAAAACAATATTGTAAAGCTATTTTTCTTTCGATTTAGACTTCTAATAGGAGTAATCGATAGGAAAAATTATTCTCTTTCGATCTACAGAACACTAAAATTTCTAGCTAGTTTCATTCAAGAGTTATTAAAATTTTCCTGAGACCTTTGATTTCAGTTAATTGACCTGGAATAACTTGAAAAAGCAGATAGGAAGGAGTGACTCACTATGTTGAGTCAAATGATGATATTTGTTTTCGAGATTGGAACTGATTTGACATTATTGTCTCAACATTTCCGAACTGTTGACTCCTTCGTTGCATGAATACTGATTGTGAAATTCTAGAAATATTGAGATAACAATGTCAGATCATTTTGAATCTAAAAGAACAAATATCACCATTCGACTCAGCATGATGAATTATTCCTGTCTAGCTGCTTTTCTGGGTGATCACAAATCAATTGACTGAAATCAAAGATCTCATGAAAAGTCTGATCTGCCAGGATCCTGGATCTCAAGGATCTTGTCAAGTTTTGTTCAGAATCCTATCTCGAGTTCTAGTAACTTCTGTGTGCAGGCTTTCTCATGATTAAACAAGATCTTTCTCAGAATTTGTTCAAGTTCTTGTCAAGATGTTTTTTAAATTAATAATTCAGAATCTAGCCAGAATTTTCTCTCGATTCTACCTAGGATCCTCACAGGACTAGCAGACAGAATACAGTCAAGATTTTATCAAGTTTTAGTCCGGATCAGTTCTGGATCCTGATACAAGGATCCAATCAAGAAGAGTAGCTAAATCAGAGAAGGATCTTAACAAGAATACAATAGGAGAGTGTGGATATGAGTTAAGATAAGATGAACTCATACTCACACTCACACCATTTTCGCTGAAGAACAAGGATTTTTATCCTGATCTTGATTTGGAGCTTAGTATAAATTAATACAGAGATTCTGACAAAATCTGAGAAAGCTTTTTCTTGTAGAACTCTTGTAAATTATTAATGAAATTCATTTGAGATTGGCCCCATGAAAACCAGTTTTTTTTGTATTTTTATCCTGAAAGAGAATTTGAAAAATTATTAAATTAGGATACTAATTGCATTTGGTTACCACAACATGTTTTCATTGAATAGCTATTTTTAATATGGAGCATATCTTTTCGCAAAAAACTGTTCATATTTTCAATTATGCTTGAAAAAAAATTAGAAATACATATTTTAAGTCAAAGTGCAATCAGCAAAAAAACAGTAAAATTTTCTTAATTGAAAAAAAAATACTTAAAACGATATTGCTGTCCTAAAATTTTCTTGAGATAATTTGTTTTCATGAAAAATTCAAATCGAAGTTTACATTTACGTCAGAATTTAAGGTATCGAACGTTGAAGTTATATACAATAACATCGCACAATCTAGTCAGAAAGCTAATCGATTTGTATGCTGAAGATCTAGAGATCAATACTCTATCTGTTCACTTTTTTTCTGTTCTGTTTAGAAAATCTTGCAAAGATCCTGCCAAGAAATCTGATAACATCCTCAAGGAAATCAAGTAAAATTCTGCACGATATATACAGAAATTTCTTTTTCCATTTGGAATCATTGAAATCCTGGCAGGATACTGATCGAAAAGCGATGTAAAACCTCTTAGGATTCTTCCAACATTTTGTTTCGAATCCTGCCAAAATATTTGTTATTTCATGGCTACACTTTTCTTTCAGAATTTTGGGTTTCCTGAACAGATTCCTGATTTTAAAGCTAGTGATAAACTGGTCAAGATCTTGATTGAGTCTTGTTTTCGATCCTGATAGCATCTTGAATTTCCATGGGTGCACTCTTCTTTCAGAATTTCGCAATCTTCTCAATGATTCCTGATTCAAAAATAGTCGTAAATCGCATAAGATCCTGATTAAATCCTGTTTCAAATCTCGTCAGGATCTTGAAATCCGTAACTAGACGCTTTTTTAGGATTTAGTTGTTTTCTCAGGAGAAAAGAGCGAATCCTCTAAGGATTCTTATTGAATCCGTTAAGGATCTGGTGGAGAAACATGAAAAGTTTTCGCTAGAGATAATTCTCGAACGGAACAAGCAAAGAATATCAATCTTGACTAGATCGAAAGAGAAAAATTTTTTTGTGTCTAATAGTCCCATTAATAATCTAAATAGAAAGGGCAATAGCTTTAGAACATCGTTTTCAAAAATCTTCATCAAGAATTCATCTAATTAGTCAATTGCTGACCAATCAAATTTCGATATACTTCGATGACTCTGGATCTTCTCTCTTGAATGGTAAAAACTGCAGATCTCTATGATTTTCTTATCAAAAGTCATTTTAAAAACAGTGGAGCATATTATATTTTGAAATGGAGAGTAGTTCTTTTTCCAGGTCGATCATTCCAATCGTCGGAAACGGCGTCTTATTCGGTCTAAAATAGCTTTAAAACGGCTTAATTCCAGCCGTAAATGATGAAAAGCTAGTACCATTTTTTGGCCGTTTTCTAGCGATTTTAGTACCGTAATCCGTCATACGAGATTATGGAACATGTTTTACTGGAATGGAAACGGTGCCGTTTCCACTGAATAACGATGAGCCATATTAACAACATTTTTTTTCGTATACGGCTCATTTTCATTACTCGAATTAAATCCTAGGTAGCATCCTGTTTATACTTTCATTTATTATACGAAGCATATCATTACATAAATAGCATTCATACATACGCATTTATTCTCACACGCTACATTCGCAGTAGATATATGAAAAAGGGATGCACAAATATGCAAGAATGACACCTTCTGTGCGTGAAAGTACCATAAAATATGTTTTTAGATAAAGTAGTTCAGTGATTAAAAAAAACTATACTTTTGAGGGTGCATTTTTAACACGTAACTCACTAGTCTTTTTTCGCCATCTTTAAACGTTTACAAACTGTTACTTCCATATACATGGACCAATATCATTGGAATCTTGGATAAGCTTCCTACTAGGCATCTAGAAGACAAATGAATGGGTTCTATCATCTCTAGAACTTACCAATGGAAAAAAATGGCGAACGAAGAACATGCGAATATGTGTATATTCACCTAATAACAATACTAATATCATGTCAATCATCGTCTGACAAGACATCGAGACATTTTTGTAGAGCACACACACCATATCATCACATAGATCTCAAGAAAATCTGTCCGTCAGTACTTAAACTATTGTCCATTTCAAAATATAATATGCTCCACTGTTTTCTGAATAACTCAAGAACACAATTAGCTAGAGACCTGCGGTTTTCACTAATCGATAGAGGAGACAGGGGGACCTCTTTTATTCCAACATTGTATAAGACGAAGTCATTTTAAAATGAGTGATTTCTGCAGAACATTGCAAAAAACGTATAAAACTGTCTGTCATTCAGATGAAATTTTGACCAAAGGTAAGAAAATTTGCTGAAAAATTGAAATAGATCCATAATTTTCGTGCTAGCAAATAAACGATTTTATTTGGTCAGCATTAGGATATGGAAAGATAATCGTTCGAATTATATATTGAACTATAGATCTCAAGTCTCTCTATCTAGATCACATGTCAAAATCAAAATTTTATCTGAATGACAGGCAGTTTTTATACATTTTTTGCAATGTTCTGCAGAAGTCACTCATCTTAAAATGACTTCGTCCTATACAATATTGGAATAAAAGACATGCCCCTGTCTCCTCTATCGATTGATGAAAACCGCAGGTCTCAAGCTAATTGTGTTCTTGAGTTATTCAGAAAACAGTGGAGCACATTATATTTTGAAATGGACAAGTAGCTCAGAAAAGTTAATTAGGGCCTCATATTAACAAAAACCAAAAGCGAAGAAAAAAAAAGAGTAAAGTGCATTTCAATCTCAGCAAAACACTCCCGTGAAACATTAGAAATCGGTCCAACTACAAATGGTAGATAATATCATTAAGATTTATCTACTAAACATCATTAGAAAATATCTAATGATGTTTTTGAAATACTTTTTTGATGGCGTCTAAAAATGACTTGGAAACAGGATCAAACCAGTGGTCGGAATAATGTTCGTTGCCGCTGGGCCGTAAACGATAATCGTAACGTATGTCGTTTATAATTTTATTTCTCTGCTTTAGGCTGCATCGTAAACGGTCATAGGAACCGAAGCCGTTTTTCATCTTTTTTAAGTCGTTTACGATCTTTTACGGATCATTATATCCGATTTGGGTTGAGAAAAATTATTACTACAGTTTTACGAAGACATGCAATATGAAACTCAAATAACTCTTGAAGTTTCTAATGGTAACAATTTTTATTGTAGTCTGTTATATTACATATACTGTAATACTAGGAAGGAAGAAAGAACTCTTTTAAAATTTTGTATCTAGCAATGTATTACAATTGATGTTAAACAATCTCTATAGTTTGTTTGTCCTGATTTTCTCCAATAAATATATGATCTATCTACAAGAATTGATACGTTTGATCTATTCTTATTTACAATCATTAATTAACACAACTGAAGACTCCTCAATTCGAAAAAGAATATTACTATTGATAGAAAGATACAATGAGTTACAAAGTACTGTTTTATGCGAGACTTCATATTTTTAATTTTTGCAATACCTAAATATTTTCACAGTTCCATGATTCTAGGGATTAGCATAAGTTTCTCAATAGAACAGAATCTTTTCTAATATCTTTGTATCGAAACGAAGAATCGGAAAATAATAGTCCAAGAGAGTCTCTAACAGCCAATTAAAAGTTGTGCAGATATGAAAAATCTTTGCTTTAGATACTATTTAACTTTTGATGGCTTGCTAGCTTTTCATGATCATAATCAAATCATTCAGCATAATCTGAGATCCTTATTGTACGATGAAAATTCGTGAATTCAATATTTCGAGCTCAAATTTTGATTATAATAAGTGTGTAAATTAAGACACATGAATTAGAAAAAGACGTATTCGAATACTCCGTTTGACTATCTGTGTATCAATTAAGTTTCTTCTCAGGAGAAATTGTACACTTTCATTTATTCGGACACCAGTCGAATATTGTCATAGATCTGTGTAACAATGTTCATATACCAGACCATTATCATCATCACTTTCTTTTAGAATCAATTGAAATTTATTTTCATAGAAAAACAAAATAACCAATAGTTATTGTATTTTTAAAAAAATGTCTGGTCTATAGTTGTTAGCTGATATTAAGCATCTACGGTGAAGAATGTCACATCAAGTAATTGAAGACAATTATCAGAAACGAATTTGGCCAACGGAAATTTTCGACGTTGAGGAATATCATCGAATTTTTTCTCTTCTTTAACTTGTTCAGTCGATTGATAAAGCAAAAATATATATCTATGTCTTCCAGTTCCAGATCGTGGACCTGGCCCCATATACGGACCTACAATAAATATATACAAATAAATATATCTCATCTTCAAAATTCATTTTTTGCTTCCCATTTTTAAGCGAGAGATCAAGTAGTTAATGTCAAATCACAAATAAAACCATAGTTGTTTTAAACATATGTGATCTCAATAAAACATTTGAACAACGAAAATTTAGAAAGAAAAACAATATACTTGGTCTAAAAATAGAGATTTGCATATGAATATAAACTTTTGATATATGTCATTTTAAACAATCATAATAGAAATTTCAAAGGAAGAAATATTTCTACAAAGAATAAAGCAAGGTTGACGGAATTTTAATATATTTTGAAGTATAACATTATTCTAAAATATCTACGATAAGTATTAATCAAAATACTCGGTTTAAATTCAGTTTCAAGTAATATCTCACTCAATTGATTAAGTTTCTATTCAAAATTTAGAAAACAAGTTTACAAACACTAACAAATTGCTTGTCCATCGATCCCATTGTTTCCTTGAAAATTTGACAATATCCAATGAATAAATGGGCCAGTTATTGGTTGATCAGAAGAGGGAGCATCTGGATCAATCATAATCTAATTTTAAAACATTAAAAAAAACCGGTATATTCAAATAATTAAATAAACATAACAAACTAATGTTCGATATGTATTATCTTGAGATTGTTTGTTAATTTTGATATTCGGTTGTTGTTGTGTTTGTTCTTTTGTTAAATGATTATTACCATTAACTTTTTCATTTCCATAACTAATCTCTAACAGATTTTTATTGTTTTTTGTCTCGTTTATTTGATCTATCAAATATTGAACATCAGAACTTATATCGTTACTCATTTTCTTGTAAAATATATTAACAAAGACAAAGTTATTTAAAAATAAAATTCTAATAATATAAATACATTACTTTCTTATAGATATCTTTGTTTGTTTAACTACTTTGATGGTTAATCAATAACAAATAAAGAAAGAAAATTATTAGTAAGATTTTTTATCCAGAGTAAATACAAAAAAAACTCAAATCGTTGTTTTTATGTTGTTTCTTCTCTGCATTGTGAAAAAGATAAAATGAATTGTTGAAGAAGTTGTTAGAATGGATGCAAAGAACACGAAGATAGTTTTATCATCTGATGATATTTAACATTTATCTTGGTTGTCTTAGTCATTTTGATAATATGAAAAATGACAAATATTATTTCATCCAAGTTAAACAATTGTTTAAGGGATCCCTCATTAGAAAATCGAATTTTTCGAAAAAATATCGAAGTTGAGCTTTTATCATAAGAAGATGCAACACAACTTCCTCTTCCAGAATATATCTAATTTTTCGCCAAATGACTGGATTTTTACAGATTTATCAGAGGAAACTTCCACCCTACCATCATGTTTTCGGAGAAATTTTCGTGGTTTTTTAAAGTTCTTCTGTTTCAGAAAAACTGCGCTGTCATTTGAATTAGTATTGCATAGAACATTTTTATATTAACCAACATGACAGATGGCATTAGCTATCTTCATCTGTTGACGTGCTTTAAAACAGTCCACTAAAATGTATTAAAAATATACGTTTGTAATATGACTTCTTCTGGATTTGAATGAAAAAATCTATTTCTAAAACTCCTTTGATGTTTTTTCCCAAAACATGGTTGCCAGGCAGGAAAATTGAAATAATTCCCACACGGCTCAGGATATAATCGATGGTTTTTTTGTTTTCAAGGTCTGGATGAGAGCTAACTTTTCGTCAGACGGATTTTTAATACTTGATTCCTGGGCTGCGAAAATTTGGATTTACTGTCGAGGAAGTCACCTTTTTTTATACTTATTTTGAACACCATATCTACTAAAAATGGTCATAATAAAGGAATGAAAAGGAGGTTCAAGATTCTGTTCGATATAAAGTTGCGCACAGAGGCTGGCTTTAATTTGACACTAGTCTAAGCTCTGTACCTATTATATCGATGAAGTTATTTCGATTTTCCTAGAAGCTATAAAAAACAAGCTCGATGTTCGGTTTAGTATAACATATCAAGCTGAAATTTTTATTACAATCGCTTCTCACTAGGACCAATCATTCCTGAAAATTTCAGCCCAAACGGGGCGTTCTAAATGGTAAATCGATTCTGAGTGGTCTTTAAATAAGATTTGTATGTTGAACATCTATTTATTATTGATATTTTCTACAAACGTTTTATATAGAATTTCTTTAATAATATTTATCAAAAAAAAAAAACGATAATTCGAATCCATTTAGAAGATTTAAATATTCAATTGAATTTTAAAAAAAGAATAGTTCTTTTGTTTACGATATATTTCAATGAAATAAATCAATTATTTATGTTCATCGTGGATACTTAATGACAAGAAATCAAATTAAAAAGTTTTAAATATTCTTGTTAGATGATTTTTGTCTTAAATAAAGATAAAATAATTAATTATGTAAATCGATATATATTTTTATCAAGTCATATTTGTTTTATTTTATAAATACTCAACTCTATTCTTCTAGTTCTATAAATAATCGTGAATAATTATTAATTATGTTAGACACTAATATTCACATAATCATATCGTTGTTTATATTTCAATTGATGATAAACAAGTCAAATATATTAGAGTTTTATAAAAGACAATCTAGAAATCTAACATAAATTAGTTTAATTAAAATAATACTTTTCTGTTTTTATAATTAAATCATAAGATAATAATATTTTACCAACAAATTACTAAATAAAAATTATGATTAGAAAAATAAAAGTTGAAAAACGAATCTTTCAATTGAATATAACTTATCTTATGAATAATATATATTCAACCGTTTTGACAATAGAATAATCGATTGTCCACTATTAAAAATTGAATCGACATTTATTTAATGTATTCTGTCTTAATCAGTTTAATGCTACTCTTTTTCATCGTTTAAGATCAAAACTTGTCTTTATTTAGTTTAATCATCAGAATGTCTCTAGAAATTTTCATATATACAAATAAAACATTATATCTTAATCTATGCAATTAATTTGATGACACCTATCATGTTTACGAACTTTTATAAATAATTTATCACTTGAATTATATTAAAATGTAAATAGTTCGGATAGATAATGTACAGATCATTCTACAAAATTTTTCATCATTACATATCTTAATTACATTCAATTTTCAATATATGTTCGCACATTAAAAAACAAAAACACTTACGATTTCTTAAATTCGAAAAACAAAAAACAAATAAACCAACACTCGACTATAAATAGAAAACGTCACTTGAGAGATGATGACAATCAATGAATACGAACATATTACAAAATAAATTTCTTATTAGCTATTTCATAGTCTTGATTTTGTCAATTACAATGAATATGTAATTAACATTTTTTAAAAGTCGTATCTCATGCTTGCGGTAAGAGATCATTGCCAACTACATCGATTAATCTATGAAACAGCTTAAAAAAATTCATTCGAAACTCACAATAATAATTATTAGGGGGAAAAGATATATGAATTTTCTTTTTTTTCTTTTTATTTCAAACATATATCTGATCCACTGACTGAACTAACTAAAAAATGTTCGCATACATATATATATATATTTTTTTTTTTTTACTATCCAGGGAAACATGTATATGTATATACCGCTGGACGACGAGATGAAAGAAAGAAAAATAGAGGTGAAATCAGTGCAAAGATGAAAACGAAGACAAATGAAAAAGAAATAAGAACTCGAGGGAAAGAAAAGACGATGGTATATGTGGAGGGGATAGCCCGTAACAATAATACAAAAAGCAAAGAGAATTCATCAGTTGGTTTATTGAAATGTCCTTCATGTTGACAAATTTTATCATATTAATTATAGTCAACGAATATATTACGATTATAAATCATTATATATTATATTTAATTTAGGTGATTATGATTAAAACATTGTTTTTTTTGTTAAATTCTTCAATAAATTCTCTCCTCTATTAGATGAAATTAGCTATCAATGGTCTATCACTAATACAAATTGTATCAATTATTTCTCCTAAAAACAATTCCTAGAAGCAGTATTAAAATTTGAATGTTTACTAGAAAAAAATTCATCGTTGCGTTGTCCATGAAACAAACCATTAAATTGTTCAAGATAAATTCATAGTCGTATCCGTTTTTTTTATTAGATATTCTTAGATTTTATTTTAAAAAAATTTTGTTTTTATTAATCGAATAGTTGATAAATAAACAAATATAATAATCAGGAAAAAAAACGCAAATGAATACGTGTGTAAAGTTAGTCTAATTTGAATTCAATTTAAATTAATTATTGACAATCACTCATAGATAAAATACGAATCAATGTTAGACAAGAAATAAATATATTTTAACCTCGATGAATCTTTAAATTACTATGATCTCTTGCTGCTACTCCTAAAAGGTAAAGTGTATCTGGATATGTATTTGATAATACTTGTAAATCATATTTGTTTCTCCAAAATAATGAACTAACACGTTTTCGAAATTTGGCCACAACAGTTCCTAAAGGTTCTTCAACAAACGCTGTATTTAATGATGCAGCTTTACCTTCCATTAATATTCGATTTCCATTCCATAAAATAGTAAATTTATTTCCAACCAATTTAAAATTTTGTTCAATTGTTCCATTTGTCCATTGATTACTATCACTATTAAGAATAGTAATTGTTGCTTTATACATAGCTGCTGTAACTTTAGCTTTTAATCTTGCAATTAATTTTTTTGATGGAAGAGTAAGTATTCGAACATCATGAGTTATACCAAACTTTGATTCCATACGATGTTGACGGGTTTTTCCTGTACTATCGTAAACAGTAAATTCACCTCCTTTAAGACCACTTAAAAAATCTTTTTTTATAAGATATGTACGATTTACTGCGATTGATTTAATAGGTATTATCAAATTAATTGATAATAATATAAACAAGAGGAACATTATAATTGACATCGTTCAAATAGGATATATATAGAAAACAATAAAATACTATTTATATGTTTAAATCGTGCTTTTTTTATATATGATCAATAATCGAACTTAAAGTTCACATAGATATCAATCTTATCGTAACTACAAAACTAATAGATGTTTCAAACATATCTATATCATATTTCATTTTTTCATTTATTCGATCATTTTCATTGATACAACAACGACCTCAACATTATCCTTTTTCCTGATAGATTAATCACAAAACATATTCTTTCCCACTCTTATTGTTTATCCATTACAGAATTTTTTTTTTTAAATTCTTCTTATGTTTCTACTTTTCTTATCACATAGAAATAATTCAAACTAATCTGTTATTAGTTTTATATAGAATAACACACAAAGTCATCTATTAAACGAAAACGGTAAAAATTGTTCGATTATAAAAGTTCAACAGAACTGAGCTTGTAGTCGGCAAACCGACCGGTCCGATTCCAAGCCTGACAAATATTACAACAGCAATGACTATTAACCATACTACTTAAAGGTTTCTACAATCATAAAGAATTTCGTAAGCATCGATATCGTCGATTACTAGAGCAAATAAGTTGATAAGTATTTGCGAAGTAAAACTGAGAACTTGTAAAGAATTAACACGATTAAAACTACTCATAACATACCAAGTGGCATGATATGACTAATGAATCAAATAGTAGTGTATTGATTAAACTGAACAGATAGATCAAGGACACCAAATAGTACTCAATATTCATTTCGATGATATAGTATATATCGTTTTGTTGCTATATTGAATAACTTTAATATTAATTATTTTAGAAAGCATTTTCACCACTGACAATATTATACGTAGAGTCGTCATCATAATAGTAATTATACTTTGTGCAATGGATATATTATTCATTAATCAAATGGAACTCTATCGATTGTATTTAATATCTTGTTGTACAATTGCTAAAAAAATATATATTTATTTAATCTGATCTTCATCATTGAGATGATTTTGAAGTTTTCAATTTTCAACCAATTTTTTTAATGCATCGAAGATCAAATATGAACGTGGGCAAAATATCGACGCACCAGGTTTGTTAGTGGTTTACAAAAATAGATATACCATTCACTTTTACTGGTAATTAACGATTATATAGAACGAAGAATTCTATTGCATTATCGATAATATAAGCCTGAAACTAATGATGGCCGGAAACCTTTCTGTTAGTAACAGAAAAGCAGAAAAAAGAAAAATTATTGTAACTAGGACGAAAGTAATAAATAACTTACTGTTCCTTCTTGTCTGGAATTACAGAATAACGTTTAGCAATGGCGGCGAGATATATATTATTGCGTTATATTGTACAGAACAGAAAGAAGAATAACATACTACTTTTGTCATAGCCCTAAATATTTTTCTTTTCACTCTTTCGTGAATGTCTTAAGAGTTTCGATTCTTCCTTATCTTGAACGATCCATTTACAAAATATGTTGTCGACGAAATAAATTTATTTATTTGATCAAAATACGTTCAAGAGATAATTAGTTAATCACTTCAAATAATTGCGGTCAATTTAGAAAGAAATAAGAAAGAAAGAAAAAGATCATGAATCTGACACACACACACGACTACAGGCAAAACAAATATACACT